>BPLR01017652.1:0-255380 GCA_021605095.1 Caerostris extrusa | reverse complement strand
AAAGCAATATTTTTTCAAACTTTTGTATCTGAATAATATGTTATTGGTCTGAGTGGTATTTCTAAATGTATTCCAGTGAAGATATCAAGGCTGCCATTTCTCAGTTCCTTTTAAAAATGAGCTTGTTTTAAATTGCATACCACTACACAACAACTTCGTGTTGAGTTATTGTTGTGAAAAAGAGAAAATTTCAGTATTCCTCAACAAATTCTTCTTAAGTAGATGTAGTTTATTAGAGCATTTCATATTAAAATAGGAAGCAATTCATCATCTTTGTTGCTCAGAACAGATAATCTGTGTAATGTTAATTTAATTATGAAATAAAAGCTCTTGTTTCTTATCTTAATAATTATTATATTGTGTCTTATCTGAATGATTATTATATTGCGTCTTATCTGTAGGATTATTATATTGTTTCTTAACTTATTTAAAATTAAATAGCTCTAAGAAGAGCTATAAATTTACAATTAAATATTAGTGACTCAAGCAGACCCAATAAACTCATATTTGAAATGTGAATTTGTATTGAAATATAAATTTCAATACTTTTTCATTTCAATATCTTTTTTTTTCTAAACAAATTGAATTCAAATTTGTTTATAAGGTTAAATAAATATAAATTTAATTTTTTTTCCTATTTATATTTATTTTTCAATAAATAAAAAATCATTAAATAGCATAGGAAAAAGGCAAAATTAATCTAAATTCAAACAAATACTAGCAAGTGTATATTTATAAAAGTTATTTTTACATCAATTCACAGACATTTTCTGGAAAAATCAGTTAAGTAAGTTAAACTGCCAAATTGAAATATAGGGGCCGTTGGAATTTGGTGACTTTTTTCGTGGCGCCAACTAAGCGATAAGTCTCAAATGCGGTAACCCAGGTTTCTTAAACATTTTCAATTCACTTCACTTACAATCTCAAACCTAACTTGGTCGGAAATTGGCTGAAATTTTTATCGCCAATTCAAAAAGGCCATTATTCTGCAATTTTACCAATTAAACAAATTCATTAAAATTCACTTATTTTTAAAGAGACATTTTGAGATTTTTTCAAACTTTGAACGAACTGCCCTTTCTCACTTCAAAATAATTTAATTAAACTCACGTTACGATTATATACACACCTTCAAATTCTACTTATTTTTTTTTTTTTACGTTTAAAAATTAAAAATTATGAGTAGAAAACTAATATTCAATGGAGAAAACGAATAAAATGCGGAAAACGAACACAAATGTCATTTGTGGAGTTTAAAAGCTTTACGAAACCTACGAACTTTCATCCTGATAATTGAACCCTTCCAGATAATTGAAAAAATGGCAGAGGAAAAAAATCTAGAAGTGAGTGAGAAAGAATTTTTTTAATGATAAAACTTCGTCGTGCATATGAAATTAACTTTCATAAGGTGTAAAAAGAAACATTAAATTAATCACAAATTATAATCCCATTAATTGTGGATAATCTGCTATAATAACTTTTTAATTTTTTGCGAGATTAAAGAAACTTAAATTAAATTAAGTTTTTGCGAGAAAAGTTTTTTCCATACTTTTTTTCCATACTTATTAGAGTTTAAAATCACATAGAACTTTGCATTTAATTATGCGACTTTAATTATAATGATGAATATAATAACCGCAAAAAAAAAAAAAAGATTAAGAAATAGTTTTCTGTAAAAATATATTAGATTTATAAATAATTTTATTCTTATAATCCAATTTGAGATTCCTCCGGGCTAATTTCTTTATCCCATCGTAAATTCAATGCCTTCCATTTATATTTCGAATGATTAATAGGACTTTCATAGACAGCTTTGACAAAATAAAAAGGGGTTATTGTAGTCATCATTATTTGCTTTTGCCACTAAAAATGTGCATATAGAATTACTGTAGACGAGATAAAAATAACGATAATGAGATATTTCCTTTTTCGAAGCTGGTCTAAGTTTTCTATCATCCTCTATGCATTCAAACTCTATACAATTGTATTTAATTCTGTTAAAAATGGATTCAATTTAATACAAGGAAGATCTTTTTAGAATGTCGAAAATTCGAATTAGATTTAATATTATGCAGATTACACCTTTACATAACAGGAAGAACAATAAAGTTAATGGAGCTGCAAGCTAAGTATAGCAATAACTGTTAAATATTTATTATTCCTGTATGGCTTCATAAAAAGATATCCTAGAAATTAAAATTAGAAAATTGCCTTAATTAAACTCCAGCAAAGACATTCCATTATAAAAAGAAAATGTTGCTTTAGAAATTCTAATTAATTAAGCCCCACATTTTAAAGTGCACACTCCACCGTAGAAATTATGTAGTTCATTGACCTTATTACTCTGTGATTCGCCTTCTTACGATGACTTCAAAGCATTTTATGGGCGGCAAAGTATTAATTAAGAGACTAGAAAATATTATTTCTCATCTCTTGCATTATTCTTATAATTTATATTTATTATAGAAGATTTTATTTAGAAGAAATACTGAATGAAATTTGGCCGAATTAATCGTAAAATGTATTGCAGTAAGTAATAAGGAAGCCTATATTATTGAAATTTGAAAATATTTTGTGGAAGTTTCTCTTACGAAACTCGATCGAGTTGGGAATCGCAAAATTTATTAAAAAGTTCGTGGCGATGCGAAGAAAGACGATCGATAATTAAACTTTTCCAAAAAGTAAGACCAGTTTTCAATTTAAATTTCCCGTGCATATGGTATTTCAATTTTTTTTTTTTTTTTTTTTTTTTTTTTTTAGGTTGTTGCCACTGTCCTTGACATCTTTGTGAAATGTGACGTCAAAATATTCATTAGTGTTTGAGTTACGCTTGGTTTGTGACAGACGCTCAAACTTATTCCGGCGATTTTTGAAATGTCTCCTCAATCGACTCAAAACGGTGTCCCCGGAGTGGTCTTTTGAGTTTAGGGAATAACCAGAAGTAGCACGATCCTAAATAATTAGGTGATTACGGTGGTTGTGGAACGATATGGGTTTCATTTTTACGAAAAAAAGTCAAGAAGAATCAATGCAGTGTGAGCTGGCGCATTCAGTGTTTTCGGTACCAATCAAGCAGTTGAGGCTAAAAACATCTTTTCAAATGGAATTTTAAAATTTCAACATCAGCAAGGTCTCTAATTGTAAATCGACGGTTTGCAAGCACCAAATCTTTAATTTTTGGACGTGAGCTTCGTCGGTTGAGGTTGATGGTCGACCAGAGGGCTCTTCTGCCTTTTTCAAAAACTATTTATTCTTCCAAATTTATTTCATCGCCTTCAAAGTAATCCCCTCGGACACAATGAACTTATGCCAACGTTTTCCAATCCTCAATGCATACTAAAAAGTCATCGACAGCGATGGCTTTCAAAGCCTGCAAGAAGTCGCATGGTGTGAATACGGTAGTTGTGGAATGATGTGGCTTTTATTTTTGGAGAAAGAATCACGAAGAATCAAGGCAGTGTGAGCTGGTGCATTCAGTGTTTTCGGTACCAATCGAGATTTGACGCGTTTGAGGTCCAAAATGAAATTGATCGATCCTTTTGAAATTCTAACATCATCAGCAAGTTCTCTAATTGTAAATCGACTGTTTGCAAGTACCAAATCCTTAATTTTTACACTTGAGCTTCGTCGGTTGAGGTTGATGGTCGACCAGTTTTCTTCTTCAACGCGTTCTCTACCTTCTTTGAACTGTTTATACCACTTGTAAACATTTCTTTCCGATATATGAATGCTCGCCAAATGCCTTCTGCAACATTCTATACGTTTCCGCAAACAAAATTAAACACAAGTTCTTTCTCAATTAATTCAGACATTTCAAAAATCGCCGGAATCAGTATTAGCGTCTCAAAAAACCAAGTGTAACTCAAGCACTAATGACTATTTTGACGTCAAATTTCACACACATGTCAAGGATAGTGCCAACAACCTAAAAAGAAAAATAAATTGAAAGTCTTACTTTTTTGACGCAATAGTATACCGATTACCCGCAAGATGTTAGTCATTTAAACTGCAGAGTATCGGGGATGATGGTGATCCAAATGGCTTCAATGTTCAGCAGAACTAGTGTTTATGCTGATACTAAAAAAATTATACAATGCAAATAATACATTTTTTATTAGCTCGTTTAATCTATACCAACCTGTTTTTATATAATTAATTTTTAAGAGCAAAATCTTTAAAATTAAATCTTTCTTTAAAATTTTTACTTATGCAAAACACTTCATCAATTTAGTCAGGGATTCTCAAGCATTTTGTCATTTGCCACTATAACAAAATCATTTAAATATTAATAATTGCTATCTAAAAACAAAATTGTGTTATAACTTTAATGTTGAGAAAACATTTAATTCAGAACCAGATAGCTTTACGCTCTAATATTTTTTCATCTTTAGTCTGCAAGTGGTATGGAGGAAAACGTCTCTATTTCACCTCCTTATATTGCCTCGTGTATTGGGGCGAGACTAAAATTGGATGTCAAGAGAGAGGGAAAAACTAAAAAGCATTTTGTTGTGCTTGGTTTATGCGAGAAGTTATTTCACTTTTATGAGCTTGTTACAAGCAGGGCTCCTTGTATATAATTCCTGCTATCGACTTTGGTTTTGATATTCGTGTGGTAACTAACGTAACACTCTTTTTTGAACATTTTTAACTTTTCTAATATGTGTTATCAATTTGTAACTTAACCAAAAACAATAAAGAGTTTTATCAATAAAAATATATTTGTGGTATTATTTCTTTATTATTGGTGATACGTGTATTCTTATCAAGATATTATGTATTTCATCCTGCTTCTTTATCTAGTCTTCATATATTTGGAGATGTCTACATATTAATAGATTAGACAATTTTTTATACTAAATTTTGGGTTTAAATACTTCTTTGATTGCAAGGTGTTATATAAAAATTTCAGCCTAAAATTTATAAATTAATTTAAACGCATTTCTCTAAATTATAAAATTTATTTTCATTACAACGATATAATATAATATATGTATTTTTTTTTCGCTATGTGTAAATAAACCAGATTCATATACTATAAAAACATTTTCTTGTGAATGAAGTTAATAGATGTTGAAAAATATATAAATATTTTGACTAGAAAAAAAAAATTATAAAATACAAATAATGAATGTTTTAAAAGTTTGTTTCAACTATGTCATACTTTTGATATATAATTAATTTTTAAAAGCAAAATTTTTAAAACTATTTTTTTAAATATTTCTAATAATGTGCAACAATTCATCAATTTAGTCATTTGTTCTGAAGCATTTTACATTTGCCACTACAGCAAAATTATTTAAATAATACTATAGATATTATCACAAAACACAAATTTCTTTCAAAATTTACTGCTGAGAAAATATTTAATTCCATACCAGATTACTTTATTCAATTCCTTCTATTAGTTCACACTCTCCCTATATATACCTTGTTCAAATTTTCAATTGTTAATAAAATACTTTTTATTTGTCCACTCAAGTTCAAATAAATTTTTTTATCTTGTAGTGGATGGCACTTGATGTTAATATAGTTGTTTCAAATATTAATTCAGTAATTCAATTTAATTAATTCGTTTTAGTTTCTTTTAGATTTAAGTTGCATATATCTACCAATAGATGGCGCCACATAAACTTAAAAAATGAATGAAAATTAATTATAAAATACTTTCTGCAATATAGTGGAAAAACAGTAGGAATTGACTTTAAAATTTTTTTTTTTATATTACTTGTTTTCTATCTCTGTTCATTTTGAGCCTGTAAGTGGTATACGTCAATATTTCCCATCCTTATATTCTCTCACCTATTTTACAGCTACAATCTTTTCGCAAAGACGAAAATTGGATGTCAAGAAAAATGGAAAATAAACAAAACTAAAAAGCATTTTGTTGTGCTGGGTTCATGTAAGAAGGTATTTCAGTTTTATGGGCTTGTTTCAAACGAGATTTCTTGTATGCTATCGACTTTGACTTTGATATTCGTGTTTTAACCTGTAAATAAGGATTTAGGGAAAATCAATTTTGGAGGAATATTGAATACAAATATGACTACCGTTTCGTTAGTCTTTTTTTTATATAGTGACCTGATTTTCAAACACAAAAAAGTGCCGAGTTTATTCTTAATAAATCCTATGTTACCTTTAGAGGAATTATGAAATTTTATGCATTTAGATTCACTTAAACTATCCGGTTAGAAGTCAAAATTTTTTAAATGCCGCAGTTAAAAGAAAATAAGATAAGGAAATAAGAAAAACCAATCATATCTCAAAAAGAGAATTTATTGAATACAAATATGACTACGTTTCATTAGTCTTTTTTTCTATACTAGTGTGTCAAAAGTAAGACCAATTTTAATTTTTCAAAAACTATTTATTTATTCTTCCAAATTTATTTCATCGCCTTCAAAGTAATGCCCTCGGACACAATGCATTTATGCCAACTTTTTTTCCAATCCTCAATGGCATACTAAAAAGTCATCGGCAGCGATGGCCTTCAAAGCCTGCCAGAAGTTGCATGGTGTGAATACGGTAGTTGTGGAAAGATATGGGTTTTATTTTTGGCGAAAAAGTCACGAAGAGTCAATGCAGTGTGAGCTGGTGCATTCAGTGTTTTCGGTATCAATCGAGATTTGACGCGTTTGAGGTCCAAAATGGAATTGACCGATCCCTTTGAAATTCCAACATCATCAGCAAGTTCTCTAATTGTAAATCGACGGTTTGCAATCACCAAATCTTTAATGTTTTGGACGTGAGATTCGTCGGTGTAGATTGATGGTCGACCAAAAGGGCTCTTCGTCTTCAACTCGTTCTCTGCCTTCTTTGAACTGTTTGTATCCCTTCTAAACATTTCTTTCCGATATAGGAATGCTCCCCGAATGCCTTCTGCAACATTCTATACGCTCAAGCAAACGAAATTTAATGCAAGTTGTTTGCTCAATTAATTCAGACATTTCAAAATTGCCGAAATCAGTTTTAACATCTCCCAAAACCAAGCGTAACTCAAACGCTAATAAATATTTTGACGTAAAATTTCACACAGATGTCAAGGATAATGGCAAAAATCTAAAAAGAAAAAAAATTGAAAACTGGTCTTAACCGGGAAATTTAAATTGAAAACTGGTCTTACTTTTTGGACACAGTAGTATACCGATTATTCACAAGATGTCAGTCATTTAAACCGGAGAGTATCGGGGATGATGGTGATCCACATGGCTAGATGCTCAGCAGAACTAATGTTTATGCTGAATATTTTAAATACTAAAAAAATTATACAATGCAAATGATACATTTTTATGATATTGTTTAATCTATACCAACCTTTTTTATGTAATTAATTTTTAAAAGCAAAATCTTTAAAATTAAATCTTTTTTAATATTTTTACTGATTCAAAACAATTCATCAATATAGTCAGGTGTTCTCAAGCACTTTGTCTTTGCCACTATAGCAAACTTATTTAAGTATCAATATTTACTATCTAAAAATATTTAATGTTAAGAAAACATTTAATTCTAGAAGATTAAATATTACTAGAAGATAACTTTACGTTCTAATGTTTTTCGTTTTGAGTCTGCAAGTGGTATGGGGTAAATGTCTCTATTTCAACTCTATATATTTCCTCATCTGTTTTTTAACTATAATCTATTGGCCGAGACGAAAATTGGATGTCAAGAGAAAAGGAAAACAAAAAATCTAAAAAGCGTTTTGTTGTTTTTGGTTTATGCGAAAAGGTATTTCAGTTTTATGAGCTTTTTCAAAACCGGACTCCTTGTATTCTATCAACATTGATATTCGTTTCTAATCTGTAAATAAGGATTTAGGAAAAATCGATTTGGAGGAATATTGAATACAAATATGACCATGGTTTCGTTAGTCTTTTTGGTAATTACGTATTAACGCCACCGCAGCTACAGATTTGGCGGTTTTTAAGTGGCGCCAATCTACATAAAATTAATGTTCCAAATAATAAGATATATAAAACACTTTATTTAAAACCAAAACACTTTGTTTAAAAACAAAGTAGTCAATCGGATTTCAATGGAAAATGGGCCGATATAGAGTTTAACATAGATTCAAAACAGTCTTTATTTTGGCGCATTGGCAGCTATTTATTGGCGTGGTGCAGCTTCTGCTGCGGCGGCGTTAATACGTAAGTACCGTCTTTTTATATATAGTGACCAGCTTTTCAAAAAGGAAAAGCTGCTATCTAAAAGCTAAGGAAAAGCTAAAATCTTTAATCTTAATAGATTCCATGGTACATTTAAAGGAACTATGAAATTTTATGCATTCAGGTTCACTTAAACTGTCAGACTAGAAGATAAACGCTTTTGAAATGCCGAGATTGTAAGAAAATAAGATCAGGTCATAAGAAAAATCAATCGTATCTCAAAACAAAGTATTTACTTGGTAGAAAAAATAAAAAATATAAGCATTTTTAAGGGATATAATAAATCTTGAATTTATTTAAATTCATGTTAGAAGAAAAATTTGAAGTGAACAAACATAATGAGTGCCTCGCGCATTTTCCGCGATGAAACCATATTAGACATAAATCCATCACTAGGATGCAAAGTCGCCAAATGAACAAACAGAACGGCAGCCGAAGTTTGTTGTCGTTCTAAAACGTTATTTCGCCAAAATCCATGGGCAGAAATCGTTAATTCGCCAACATTAGTTGGCAAATAGCTTTAACTTCAAATTTTATTCCTCAGATTGCTTTTACGCCATATTTTTATCGCTTTAATTCCGCCCTACTAAAATTATGAACAAATTATATCGCTTTATCGTCAAATTTTAACCACTATTATGGAAAAATTTTAATTATTTGCTCTTACACCAAATTTTATCGCTTTGACGCCAAGTGATACTGTGGAATTTGTTTTCGCTAACTCAAAAAAATGTGTCATTTAACAACGATAATAATAATCGCTATTACATTAAAAAACTACTCCAAATTAATCGCTAATAGCCATATTTTTTATTATTATTATGCTATTATGCCAAAAAAAATTTTATGTTTTTTACAATGCAAAATTCCAATGATAAAACAATATTTATAAAAAAGAAAAGAAAAAGAAAAAATCACAGAATAACTTACATTTTATTTTTATATCCTTTGTTGGAGGCGAAAATCATTTTTTATAGCCTCACTAAAATCTTTCGACATCAAATGAATGAAGAAAACAAGAACATCACAAAACCACAGAAATATTTAAAACTTTTGTGTAAACTTTTTCGTCTTGGAACTAACGTTCTAAAATTAAAAGTAACATTCTTCCGCGCGAATTCAAATAACGGTTGCCACAAAACCTCACCTATGTCAACAACTTTAAAAAGAAATATCATAAAAATTACAGAAAAATTTATTACGTTCTAAAGACGTTTCCTACGTTGGTTGACGTTCTAAAATTAAAAGTACATTTTTTCCGTGAGAATTCAAAAATCAGATGCCATAAAACTTTAATTATGTCAGCAGCATTAAAATGTAATTAATTATTTGATAATTAAATACAAATTATTAATAAAGTAAAAAATCGTTTTTTATTTCATGTTTCCATGAGTGGCAATAACATAATTGTTTATATTCTATATCAGTAGCCGACATATTGTTATAAGAATATTCTTGGAATAATCTATAGTATCTCGGATATTTATTTTTAAAAAGTATATTTTTTGTTCCTATCTATTATAAATAAAAATTCAACAAATAACAATGAAAGTAACGATAAAATAGTCATTATATTACTCGCAAAAGGAAGAAATAACGAATTTCTCTAATTAAAATATTGTAACCCTAAAAGAAATTGGCGGAACATTGGCGAAATATTCCTAGTTGCAGAAATTGGCGACTTTCTCAAAGGTACAGTATCTTAGATTTCAACCCAATTTTGCGCTAATTTTTAAAAAAAAAAAAAAAAAATTTAATCACGATAAAAAGAAATTTTTAATTTAAGTTAAAAATCTAATTTTTATTTTTGCAAAAAAATATTTCTTTACCAAAGAAAAGTATTTTGTTAACATTAGCTTTTAGCGTATTTTAGCGTACCTGTTTGGTTAACATTAGCTATTCGAAATAGTAAGCGTATTAAAAATAGAACATATTACAGTAAATTCTAACAAACTCTCATGACAAAATACTGGGAACATGTGTAATATACCAGCAAAAAAAATAAATAAATAATTCATTTATAATTATATTGCTCGAACCACAAAAGTTATGAAAAAATTAACATTTTAGTAAAGATATAGAGGTTAGTAATGTATACGAAATTATTTTTTAATTTATTATTAAACATACCTGCAAATTCGGATAATAATGGTATAAAAATACTTTAAAATAACTAACAAATTATTTTAATTGCATTTCACTACATTTCTAACGAATAACATTATAATTTAGTTATTTTAAATTCAGATTCAGTTATGCTACTACAATATATAATTCTATAAATAAAGTAATGCAAATTATAAAATTAACGTAATGTAGATAATGTAAGTACATTAAAATTATGAAGGTAATAAATTCCATGTAATGTCTTGTATTGGCTACCAACTACTAAAAGTATTAGAAATGAATACTTTATTATTCTTGATTTATGAGCTGATGAAATCATACATTTTTGACTTTAGTTTTATAGTGTATTCTCAGAAAACATTCGTTATAACATAAAGTAAAAAATTCTACCTTTGCCATTCTTAGAAAAAAAAAAAAGGATGGGCGATATTAGTAAGTTTGTAATGTCATTTTCTTCTGGTGGACTGTTAACATCTTCACTGTTCTGTTGCTCACGATTTTCAACCCTTCTGGCAATATTGTCCTATGCTATTTCTTAGAGTTTTCCTGCAAATTTCACAGCCAAGAATACTTTATAACTAGGGATTGCAACCGGTATTTTGAGCCATTTGTACGATTTTTGTAATACCAGTATTCACAAGTTTAAATACCTGTTTTTCGGTATTTACTAGAAATTTAGAATTCTTATCTGTGAAAAAAATTCTTATGTGTGAAATTCTTATCTGTGAATTCTTATTCAGAATTCTGATCTGTGAAAACAAGGTTGTAGTTGTGAAGAAAAGTGTGTAATATTTCGATATTCTTTTTAATTGGCGAGTTTGTTATTCGCATTGTATTTGTATATCATACTTTAGAAATCAAAATATTTTCAGATTTATTATTATATATATATACTCATAAATAATACCCCATAATAATGAATAAGAATAACTTTAAAGAACATAAAAAATCAGTTGATAATACTTCGGATTGGTTTCATTATTTATATGATGAAAATAACATGGTGGCACAATGTAAAAAAATGTTCAAGAGTTATTAAAGTGAATGAAGTACAAGCGGACTGCATACACATTTAAAAACGAAACATGATACAAATTTGTTAAAGTGGAAAGAATCTAATTGCGATGAATATACAAACTTAAGCTCAGTTCTAAGCCCAAGCCATCAAGGATTTTTGATAATTTTGAAAAAAAAAAAGATAATTTGGATGAAATTATAAGTAAAATAACAATACCAATGACATTTCTACTACTGGTATTAAAACCGGTATCCCGGTATTAAGATAAAAAAAAATACCGAATGCCGGTATTGAACTTTTGGTCCGATATTGCAATCCCTATTTATAACTTACTATCGCCCATCCCTTTTTTTTTCCCTAAGAATGGCAAAGGTAGCATACCTCCTTTGGTGCTATTCCCTTTCTAAGCGAGCGTGCGCTGCTTAATACTGATATGGAAATTGAAAGATAAGTAAAACGTTTTCCGGTTAAAATGGGAAAAAAGGATCAAAATTATTTATTTTCATTCATTAACTAGGTTCAAGAGGTAACTTCTTTAAGTGGGTCTCGGATTATTAGAATTCTATTGTATTTATAAACGATTAATCAATCATGAGTAAGCAGTTCTTTATAATAATTTGACGATTATTAATGGTATTTGACGATAATTAGGCGATTCTTTAATGGCATTTTTTCACTGTAATTGCCCTCGGTAACTTCAATTAAATGAATTTTCTTTTGTTTAGAATTTTGTTATTTACTTTTCGTAAACATATAAGATTAGGCTACGATATAATTTATAAATATGTATAAAAAAAATTTTAAGAATTCAAGGCGCAATTATAATCAGTTACTAGATTAAATTATGCAATAATTTTTCCCGTTTTCATGTCATGTGCTGCTAATAATTTTACAAAGTAAGTTCACTTTTTAAATAAGGAAAAAGTTTCCAAACAATTAAAGCTTTATTGTTTTACTTTTACAAATCACAGAAATAAACGATTACAGACATGTAAATAAAAATTCTCATTATTTCGCATTCCAACATTTGAAACCCTGCTCTCATCTCAAAATTAATGCCTAAGCTAATTTTCCCCCAGTGTTTTAAGCAAAACAGAAATAAAGTAAAAACAAAGTTAAAGAAACAAATTATGTCATTAGTTCTGTGTGCGAATATTTTATTTTCCTCATAGAAATGGAGAAGCCATATTTCCTTCCTGGTAATTGTTTTTCCTTCTCTACCACAAGATTGTTTCTTATGCAACACATTTCATTTTATTTACTGTTTACTTCACCACTTTTTTAATGCTAACTGTTGTTGATCTTAATATAAACAAACATACAAAATGTTAAAAAATTGTTTGTTGTCTTTTTCCTTTTAAGAGAAAAAGCTCTTTGTGCATCTAAACTAGCCTCATAAATTGCGTGAATTCTCTGGCCTATTTCACTGTGTAGAGGAATAAAATATTTCTCTTGGAAAAGCAAAATACATTTATTCGCATTATGCTTTCTCCAAATGCTTATTGCGTCATAAATTATTCAAATTACTTTTTTACGACATGAAGAATAAAGTTTAACAAATAAAAGGTAAAATATTTCACCACACTGTAATTAACTTAAATTCAGCACGTAAAAAGCTTTAAGCTGTATTTTAATTTAAAAGTGTTTTGAGCAATTAAATAAATGTTATTAATAACTGTTATTAATAATTTCTTTGATAGTTTAGCTTGTAACAGTAACTTCAAAGAATATACATAATTTTATCAAGTTATTATTGAATAATGAGCCAGAGTTAACATGAGCAACTAGTGTGCAGGAAAGAAATAGTTTGATGGAAAATTTGATGCTGCCTTTTCCCAACAAATTCAATTGGTCAATACTCAAAACGTTTAACAGGAAATATTTCTCATATAGAAAACTTGACGTTTCCCTTCCCCCAATTACCAATTAGTCAAAATTCAAAATGTTGAATAAAGATTTCGCATCCAGAAAGCTTGATGTTGCCTTCCCCACAATTCATAATTGGTCAAGAATCAAAACGTTGAATAGGAAAAATTTCCCAGATGGCATGCTTCAAGTTGACCTTCCTAACAATTCTCAATTAGTCAAAACTCAAAATGTTGTCCTTCCTTGCAATATGAAAGATTTCGTATATAGAAAGCTTCATGTTGTCCTTAACCACAATATCCAATTAGTGAAGATTCAAAACATTTAATAGAAAAGATTTCGCATGTAAAAAACATGATGTTGCCCATCCCCAACAATTCCTAATTAGTCAAGATTCAAAACGTTGAACAGGAAAGATTTCTGATACAGAAAACTTGATATTATCCTTCCCCACAATTTTCAGTTGGTCAAGACTCAAAACATAATATAGAATTTAAAAATATAACTATAATTAACGTTTTTCACTTATCCTTTTAGCTAACTCCAAAGCTGTCACAGAATAATAAAATGGTCAATTCAATAAGTCTCAAACAATAACTAAGGCAATCACTGAAATTTTATGAACATCATTGTTATGGAAACATCGTGTTAGAATATATGATCTACTGAGAATTTAAAACAATTCTGCTCACCAAAATAGCACAATATCTCTGTAAAAGATAAGAACCGACTTCTCCTAATTGATTAGAATCAATAATTTCAATATTTGTATCAAGAAGTAGTATTCTACACAGAATACGTTCATCGAGTACCAATTACCAAGCTCATTATTAATGCAATCATGTAGTTTACTAATTATATACATTTTGATTCAAATGTCGCAATAATGAACTCTGTTACAGGCAGATAAGCACAACGTCGGCATTCGTTGAATCCAATTCAGAATTCTAGAAGGGAAATGGAAATGTTTGTATTTCCCCATCGCATTGTTTGCTGCAATTCTGTTGAAAATAAATTGAATTTTCCGTTAAAATGAATTCGAGTATCAACAGTTTTCGAAAGAGATTTAACGCATGCGAAATATTTTAAATGAGTAACTCAGTAAAGAGGGAAGAATAACAAATAACAAAGCTTCGTTGCTTGAAATTCACCGACTCTTTCATAAAAGTCACAAAAAATGTGAAATGTCTCTTTTAAATAGTATTGGCAATAATATACATTTATTTAATATATTTATAATTTTATCAACAGGATGAATTAATATTACATGATGACTACTTAAAACATATATTACATAATTACATATATATATTGTAACATTTTTTATACGAGGAGAGTTGTAGCATTTTGTTGCGAGAAGAGAAGAATGTATATTTTTCAACAAGTACATAATAACAACCTATCATTCAATTGACAGCAGTGTTACTTGAAATTAATGTTTTGTACTAATAAGGTCAACCTGTTACTCAAAACATGATAGCAGATATTCAATGTCATGGATAATAAGACCTCATGAAATTAGTTATTGTGTTCAACCATCATAGGTCAAAACAATTACAGATGGAATATGGGCTACACCATGGTTGTTGCATCGTGATGGGTGATAGACCCTGGGCCGAAGAAGTGTCGACTCCAAGGAGAAGAGCGAAAGCTGACACCACCCCCGTCCCTTTGACGGATTTTCTTAAAGGGAGGATATGGAGAAGAAAGTGGAGTTCTGCAAAGAGTCAACAAAGAGTGTTGTTTTTCTCTTTTTCTCTGAAGTGACTTAGCAGGCCGGAGTTCCAGCCTGAAATTTTGAAAGGGACAGAAACCGCCAATATTTACGCCAGTAAATGCGGGAATGAATTTTTTTGTGTGTGCATAAATGGATCTAATGGCTTTGTGTTTTACCTTTTTTAATTACAGTTGAGTGCATAAACATGTTGTTTCAGGAAGATGAGTGTAAAATACCCCTAAAAAGAAGTAGTTTTATAATAGTTTGGGGAAGAATAACCTTGCAGACATAGAATTTAATTAATGTTGTTTTCAATTTAAACTTCCTTCAAAAATATAAATATATTAATATAAATGTTTTATCAAAAGTAGAAAAGTTGAAGCTGTTTTTATTAATAATGAAATATTTAATAATTTAATATTTTAAAGTGGAAGCTGTTTTATTAATATTTTTCAAAGTGAGCCCCTTGTGGTGCCGTGTATCACGCCATGTGATAATGAAGGTCTGTCGCAGACCAGGCAATTAGACTCGAGAACTCCCGACATTGGAGTTAACTGTGCTTTTTCTGTAAATTTAATTATCGTCAATTTTCATTTTCAATATTTTTCTTTTGTAAATAGAGTTCTGCATATATATATATAGCGCTTGTAAATAAAAATTAAGTGTCCCCATGAACCTGAAAGGGAGCGGTTATAGGTTCTACTATAGGCCGTGACGTTACAATATATATATATATATATAATGCAGTGCATAAATTTTGAAAATTCAATAAATTAAATAAGTTTATTTATTTAAATTCTGTAAAAATTTCATTATTAATTAAACAGCTTCAACTTTTCCACTTTTGATAAAACATCTATATTAATATATTTATATTTTTGAAGGAAGTGTAAATTGAAAACGACAGTAATTAAATTCTATGTCTGCAAAAGTTATTCTTCCCCAAACTCTTTCTAAAAAAACTTCTTTTTAGGGGTATTTTACTCTCATCTTCCTGAAACAACATGTTTATGCACTCAACTGTAATTAAAAAAGATAAAACACAAAGTCATTAGATCCATTTATGCACACAAAAAAATCATTCCACGCATTTACTGGCGTAAAAATTGGTGGTTTCTGTCCCTTTCAAAATTTCCAAACGAACGCCAAGTAAGGGAGGAAAAAAAAGAAATGTCATCTGACTCCGACACATTCTTCTAAAAACGAAAAAGAACCTAGAAAAGGAATTTTAAAACTTCCCAGAAAAGCTAATGACTTTGGGCAACGTTTTTCACGCTTGTTGTGACATTTTCGTGTTTGCTAATTCCTCGTTTAAAAGGTTTCGAAAACAAAAGAACTTATCGATCGGCTTTTCTTTTTCTTTCCCACTTAGCTTTGGGCTCATGAATGTGAAAGGGGCAACTGACTTTTTCCCTTTATAGATCAAACACGTGTCTAAGAAGAAAAAAATTACATCTTTTATTTTAAAGTTCCTATTTTGATCTGTCTTTTTAACGTTAAGCTTTTTTTTTTTCACTTTTATATCCATTTATTTTGCTTCTTTATGAATTATTATTAGAAAAACTAATGTTTTTTTAATCAGACGTTAGTAATTACGTCATATTAATTAACTCGTGATTTTGTTATACGATTTTTTTCCCTCAAATATTTCTAGCGTAAGTTCGTATTTTTATACATTAAAGTGGAAATAATTTGGTAATAAATATTTAGAATTTGCTGTATTTTGTAATAAAAACCTTAACAGCAAAATTATAAAAAAATAAAAGATATTAAAAACAACAACTGATATCTAGTTCTATAGCTGCAACTAAAGTATAGTACGGTTTGGTTTGTCACTCTACGATCATTTTTTTGCCCATTTTAGGTTAATTAGACCGGGACCTACTGTTTAACGTGGGAGGGAAAGAATGATTCTTCAAACTCTCCAGCAGCAGTTAAATACCACTTCCACCTGATCACGTGCCTTCCAAGTCATCCAGGCGAGTTGATTGCAAAAATGTAGGGGTGGTCATAATGTTTTGGCTCTTGAGTGTATATACATATTCATTCATATCCATAAAATTGTATTTATGAAACAAAATTTAATATTTTTATATTACTAAGGTTATTTATGTAGCCATGTTATTCTTCTGACAACTGCTTCCAGTTAAAAAGATTAACTAGTATAGAAAGACGTATAAAATTTAATCAAATATACATTTGTAAAATTTAAAAACACTTTGATTAGAAAAGTAATTTAAGATCAGAATATATAAAAAATTTTAAATACATAGATATATATATAGCTAATTTTTAATTAAAAGAAGTTGTATTTAAACAGGCAAGAGAAGTATATTTTTATATATTTTTTTATTTTATTCTAACCGATTTCTCTTTTTGTAATACGACTGAAAATGTAGGTTGATATTATAATTTTTTTTTTCTTATACTACTTGGCAGACAACATCTAGAGCAAGTCCAAGAACCCATGTGGTCTCATGGGAGGGAAAGGGGGAAGGGGCTGCTTCTGTTGGGATGGAGCACTCGTAGGTAGAACGTCCACTTAGCCCCTTGAAGCTAATGGAGCTGGACAGTGCCTTCTGGGGGACTTTCAAGGGTAACTACCGGATCGGATTTACGTATTGGATGGAAGAAAACTCGGAAAACTCTCAACTAGAGATTGCAATACCGGTATTCCCAAGTTTAAATACCGTTTTTTCGGTATTTACTAGAAATTTAGAATTTCTTATCTGTGAAAGAATTCTTATCTGTTTATCTTATTCTTATATGTGAATTCTTATCTGAAAACTAGAAATTATTATTTGTGAAAACAAGGCTGTAGTTGTGAAGACAGTGTGTAATATTTCGGATATTTTTAAATTGGCGAGTTTGTTATTCCATTGTATTTGCATATCATACTTTAGAGTTCAAGATATTTTCAGTATTATGTCTATATATATATATATATATTTGTGTGTTCATAAATAATACCCCATAATAATGAATAAGAATAACTTTAAAGAACATAAAAATCAGTTGATAATACTTCGGTGTATGTTTAAGGTCACATATCAAAAATTTGTAATAGTACCACAGACAGAATAGGGATATTTACACTGTTTTGTGATTTAAATAAATATGATGTTCCTTTACTTTTATGATTTTTTATATACCGTTATAATTTATAAGTTGCAAATTTTTGTGATATTTACATTCTCTAATAAAACTGGCAAATAAAACAAAAAAACACCTGTGTTTTCCTTTTTCAAAAAATTTCTACTAACGGTATTAAAACAGGTATCCCGGTATTAAGTTTTAAAAATACCGAATACTGGCCATTGAACTTTGGTCCGCCATTGCAATCCCTACTGTAGGTAGAACTTTCACTTAGCCCCTTGAAGCTAAAGGAGCAGGACAGTGCCTTATGGAGGACTTTCAAGGGTAACTACCTATAATTTACGTATAGGATGGAAGAAAACCCGGAAAACTCCCAACAAGTACTCCGACTAACGAGGTAAGATGCTGAACATCGAACATCACAAACGCCATTGAGTCTTCGTATTTTGAAGCAGTTATAAAATTGTTTCCTTTTTTGGTGCATGCTGTTTAAAAGCCCCTTTTTTATAAAAAAAATTTTATCGAAAGATTTTGCTTTTAAAAATGCCGATGAAAAACTGAGGATGGTAAATTATTTTGGATTTGTAAATGATATTATAAAATTATTTTGATCTACATGACTCTTGTTACTTGAACCATGATATATGGATTTGGTTTAGTTCGTCGCTCTACGGTCATCTTATGCACTCTTTTTGGGGCTAAACAGACCGGGACCTACAGTTTAACGTGGATTCCGAACCACTCACAAACATCCATGCCACCGCCAGGATTCGAACCTGAAGCCTGGGATACCAAAGACCAGAGCTTCTAGCCACTTGGCCACCAGGCCGCCCATGATATATGGAAACCCTTTATACACTTCTTTCAAAATAGTTTATTTTTTTTCCTATAAATAAATTCCTTTTATTGTCTTCCTTAGAAACAAATCAGTGAGGGATCCAATATAAATATCTCTCAATACATTATACTTATCAGCAACATAAAAAACCAACCTCAATTTTTGAGTTAAAAAATATGCTACGTTTAAGTACACGAAAAAGAAAGACATTACACAAGCGTTAGAACACGAAGGAACTGAGCAAACCCAGTTTAAAAGAGCTTAATTTAAAATTAAGCCACCAGAATCGCTCCACGGTGTTTGTTCCGCTACCCAAACGGCTCTTTTCCGCACCGAAGCACTCAAATGAATTAAAAAAATTTCATTAACTGTAAGCGTGGGGTGGAGCCCAGGATTGAGAGAAATTAGTTCTTTTTGGGGAGCTTTCTCCCTTTCTTTTTAAAGGGTACATCTTATTCCCCTTTCTGGTCCGAATGGCAGGGAAACCGAGAAGAAAAAGTTAATTAAGTGATTAATTAGTTCATTACACTTAATTAAATTCTGCCCCCGAAGTCTTATCCGTGAGTTATCTCAACTGATGAACCTTTTGGTTGGAGTAAAATAATCTTTTGTCTCAATTCCCTGGCAACCAATTTCGCCAAAGAACAAAAATGAGGTGTATCTTTAAGCCTTCAGTTTCATTTCAGGGGGTTGAGGATTGCAAAATGTACTTGGTAGGTATTTATAATTACATCTCGAATTGTATTTAGAGGGTTTAAATAATTATGAAATTTACAATTTTTTATTTATGCTTTAATAAGTAAAAGGGTTAATTAATTAGCCTATTAACCTTATTTTTGCTTTTTTTTTAATTTATTTTAGAGTGTTGAGGATTGCAAAATGTACTTATTAGATATTTAGAAATATATCTCGAAATGTATTTAGTAGATTTAAATAATTATGAAATTTTTACATTTTTTATTTATGCTTAATAAGTAAAAGAGTTAATTAATTAGCCTATTAACCTTATTTTTACATAATAACCTTTTGCTTTTGCTTTTTTAATTTATTTTAAAGGATTGAGGATTGCAAATGTACTTAGTAGATATTTAGAAATATATCTCGAAATGTATTTAATAGATTTAAATAATTATGAAATTTTACAATTTTTTTCTATTTGTACTTAGTAAGTAAAAGGATTAATTAATTAATGTATTAACCTTATTTTTACATAACCTTATTTCTGTATTCTTAATTTCTTTTAGAAGTAATTTCTTTATAAGTAAACGAGTTAATTAATTAACTTTATTTTTGCACTGTGTTTTTATATTGAAACATTACTTGCAAAAAAGAAAGCAAATTATCCCTGAATTTTTAATTAGTTACAAATAACAATTATTTTCATGTAATTAATTCACATAGAAAACATCCTTTCTGTGTGCTGTTAATTTTATTTAGTAAAACATTTATATGCAAATTTTGTGTGATTCTTTTTGAAATACACTGTAGTAAAATAACCAGTAAAATAAATGTTTTTTACTGTGAAGATGGTTTCTGAATTGCAGATTTCTATATCAAATCTTAGTTTAACACATTGATGGGCAAACATTTTCGGTCGAAGGCCAAAAATCGGAGGAAAAAGTTTATGGGCCAAGATAAATTTTCTTTCTATAATCAAAAATTTAATTCTATATCAAATCTTAATTTAACCCGTAATAGAGAAGGTAAAAATAGGAGACAAGAGGTTTGGTTTTCGTTTGTCGCTCTACGGTCATCTTGTGCACACGAAGGCTAAATAGATCGGGACCTATAGATTTAAGTTTGATTTCGAACCACTTCACAAACATTCATGCCACCGCGAAAATTCGAACCTGGAACCGTGGTACCAAAGGCCAGAACACTAACCAATTGGCCACCAGGCCGCGGAGAGGACATACAGAGGACTTGCGGCCTCAGAGACCGCACATCGTTATAAATTTTTTGAAAATTGTTTAGTTAAAATATCTTTCTACACTTAGATTTTTTTTTTTTTTTTTTTTTTTTTTTTAATTTTCGACCGTCAGAATAAAAACAACTTTGAAAGAATTAAAAAATTATATATGGCGAGAATGGGGCCGACCCATTTACGACAGAATATTTAATTTTCTGTTTTTAGACATGCTCGCTTCTATATACTAAAATTTAGTTAACCTAATTTTTATATCTGTTAAATATGTTTAATAAACTGTATATTTTCTATATCGTGCTATTTTCTATTTAATTATTATTTTGTATCATTAATTTTTGCTTTGCTTGTTAACATTGATAACAGAATAACTATTAAAAACTTTATTAAAAATTTAGGAATAGTGATAATTCTTAAACAATCTATAGAAAATGACTTCAAAATTTAAGTTTATATATATATATATATATATGCGATATTGATATTTCACCTCATAATCTCCGAAATTCATTACCGTTCAAATATGATGCAGATAAATCCCATTGTGAATATTTTATATAACAGGCTTACATACATTTAAAAACTTAATTAAAATTTACGAACAATGATTATTCCTAAACAATCTACAGAAAAATCGCTTCAAAATTTAAGTTATTTACAATATATATATGAGTTTTGGATATTTCACTGCATAATCTCTAAAATTCATTACCATTCAAATCTGATGCAGATAAAATTCACCATTGAATATTTCACATAACAGGTTCTGTTAGCTTAGCATCTCGGTATTCGCCTGCAATCTCCATGGCTGATATGAAACCATATTATCAATTATTAGATTGGCCGTGTATAATCATGTAACTCCAGTTACACTATCTATTAAATGTAATGACTCGTCGTAGATGGCTCAACCACACAGACGCAGGTAGAACTCGGCACTGACTCGTTGTGTGGATATAAATTTAGCTTGAATAATGAGGGCAGTCTGTTTTAATATTCCTTCTATATAATCTCGCTTCGATTTATGGAGGATATCCATACGTGTTGACGCCTAGTCATGAATGGATATAATCAAGGTCATTCATCTTGCATGCCATGTTATGAAACGTTAATATGCACAACAGTTCAACAATGCAATGGATATGATTAAAGGAAATTTAAAATATTAGCTTTTTGATTGAATATAAAAAAATGGAAATATTTTACAATATTTCTTCAATTTCAGTTCTAATCTCTTAATTATTAGATTTACCTACATATGTTTTACAAAATGTTTCCAAATATAGAAAAAAATATTATTTAAAAATTAAAATTTTACAATCTAATCTAATGTTAACGGTTAACAGCAAAATGAAAATTTGGCAATATAGCGTTACGAAACTACTTGAAAATATGTAAATAATAATTTAAAAAAAAAAAAAAAAAAGGTTGTGAAAATTAAAAAAGTAAAGGTAGTGAAAATGGAAAAATTTTAAATGGGAAACAAACTTCCAATTATGAAATTACGTGAAAACAGTAAATCTCAAAATAGATAAAATATGGAACGATACCATGTAACTAGCAAACAATACAGAAAGTATAAACAATGTTTACAACAACAGGACATGAAAATATGATATTACACGGTATACAAATATTATGACAGTATTCAGTTTAAAGTATATTGCACGACTTATTCACTTTTGATAAATGTCCTGGGGCAGTTATTGTGAAACAATAAAATACACCTGTCCCTTTCAATTCTCTTTGGTCTTTTTCCTATATTTGATAGACAATATATTTAGCTATGATATATTTCTGTGTTTTCTATTTCGTGTATATAGATGCCCACAGGGGAATTTATTATGTAAAAATCTGAATATATTAAATATGAATCTATTTTTATAATAGATAATTTCATTTTTTATTAAGTTTGAATTAAGATATATAAATCCATATTAATTAAATGCTGAAAAGCAAGTCAAATATAAAAATTATTTCAAAATACTTATGACATATTTGCTTTATTTAAAAATTATTATTAAAAAACTGGTAATTACAGTTAGTTTAGACATACGAAAAATAAATAAAACTATAAATATATTCCGTGAAAAAATTGCTTAACAAAGATGTAGATATCTGAAGATTTATATCAGTTGCAAGTTCATCGATTTTGAATAAACACTCTAATATCATTGAAAACGATTAAGTTTGTTATAAAAAAAAAACCATAATTAAAATTTAGTATTTACATGAATTGATACGCAAAAGTCACCCTCTAAAATTAACAAAAGTCATTGAATTTTGTCACTTTTTTCTTTTTTAATTGATCAAAACAATTACTAATAAATTTACACTTTTATAAACAATAAATATCAAATGTTTTAAAAAGTACGAAAACAAATTATCACATAATTTATGTAAGTCAAAATACAATATGGTTAATTGCACGATTTGATAAAGATACACAAAAGGATCAACCAACCAAATATTAATTTAACTGCCCTTAACGTTTCGGGCATCGATAAAAAAAAAAAACTATTTTTCAGTTACAGAGAATGGCATGTTTCTTCATTCTTCAATTGTTGTTCTCTTTATTTTATCATTTTCACACATTTCTGTCTGATATAATTTCAATAGGATTAAGAACTCGCATTGTAAATGCAATTGCTTTGAAACTGCGATATAGTAGCTATTCTACAGGCGTCGATGTCAGCTTGGAATCGTTATCGCGCTGTTTTGCGCGTCTTATCTTTTTACCTATTATTTTTCCAATGCTTTCAAATATAAACAAACCATCTATAGGGATATTTATAAATATCATATCGTCCACCCCAGATTTTACATGCATCCCCAGACCCTAAATAACCCGTCTGCATATTTCACAGAGGGAACAATATTTTAAACATCAAGTTCTGTTCCGGCGTTTCGCCAAATTTTTTTGTTTACCATCATAAACAAAAATGTTAAATTTCATTGCATCTGCGAATATTACTCTTTTCAAACATTTAAGTCTTTTTTTCATGGAGTTTTGTAGGTTTATGTTTCTCTCTGTAAACTAAATTGATTAATGGGGTTTTTTTTTTCCTTGGATTCCTTTCGGCTATGTATTTATTCCTTTGGCTATGTCTACTGCAAAAAAAAAAACATTCTATTTAGCTATGTCTATTGCAAAAAAAAACATTCTATTTAGCTATGTCTATTGCAAAAACATTCTATTTAGCTATGTCTATTGCAAAAAAAAAAAACATTCTATTTAGCTATGTCTATTGCAAAAAAAAAAAACATTCTATTTAGCTATGTCTATTGCAAAAAAAAACATTCTATTTAGCTATGTCTATTGCAAAAAAAAAACATTCTATTTAGCTATGTCTATTGCAAAAAAAAAACATTCTATTTAGCTATGTCTATTGCAAAAAAAAAAAACATTCTATTTAGCTATGTCTATTGCAAAAAAAAAAAAAACATTCTATTTAGCTATGTCTATTGCAAAAAAAAATTCTATTTAGCTATGTCTATTGCAAAAAAAAAAACATTCTATTTAGCTATGTCTATTGCAAAAAAAAAACATTCTATTTAGCTATGTCTATTGCAAAAAAAAACATTCTATTTAGCTATGTCTATTGCAAAAAAACATTCTATTTAGCTATGTCTATTGCAAAAAAAAAAAAACATTCTATTTAGCTATGTCTATTGCAAAAAAAAAAACATTCTATTTAGCTATGTCTATTGCAAAAAAAAAAACATTCTATTTAGCTATGTCTATTGCAAAAAAAAAAACATTCTATTTAGCTATGTCTATTGCAAAAAAAACATTCTATTTAGCTATGTCTATTGCAAAAAAAAAAACATTCTATTTAGCTATGTCTATTGCAAAAAAAAAAAACATTCTATTTAGCTATGTCTATTGCAAAAAAAACATTCTATTTAGCTATGTCTATTGCAAAAAAACATTCTATTTAGCTATGTCTATTGCAAAAAAAAAAAAAAAAACATTCTATTTAGCTATGTCTATTGCAAAAACATTCTATTTAGCTATGTCTATTGCAAAAAAACATTCTATTTAGCTATGTCTATTGCAAAAAAACACTCTTTTTTAGCTATGTCTATTGCAAAAAAAAACACTCTTTTTAGCTATGTCTATTGCAAAAAAAACACTCTTTTTAGCTACATCTATTTGCAAAAAAATCTTTTTATCTACGCCTATTGCAAAAAAATATATTTTTTTTGTTCATTTCTATTCTGTTTTCAGATCAATTCGAATTTTTTTGCCTACGTCTCACTTCTGCCTATCACTCAACTTAGAAGATAATTTGTTCTCAATAGTTTGAATCAAAATACAGTTTTTAATTATTGTTTATACAATAGAACAACTTATTCTTATAAATTTGTTTATTTAATTGAACGACTTTATTAGGACGTTTATTTAATTGAGTCATTTTCTTTTAAGTTTATTATGAACTTTTGAATTTCTAAACTAGTTTCTATTCTTTTACACCTTCTCTTTACAACAACTCTTTGGGGAAAAAATCCAAATATGACCAAAAATAGATAAATCTCTAAAATACGATGAACAATGTAGAAAAGGCTTACCAAATTTCATATAAACTAAGATGTATGTACACATACGCGAGTTTAGAAAAATCGATTAACTAACATTTTTTGAAAGTACAAAATAATTGCTTCCATAATTTGAAGTTTATTTATCGTAAAATATTTTAACTTCATAGCAATAGTTAACTGATAGAAGAAGTTAGAAATTTGCAATTCTGCTTACAAGAAAATGATAATCCCCAAGCAGTACATAGATTTTCATGTATCACTGTTTTTTGTCATGCAAATCACTATCGATTCTCTAAAAGTGCAAATAATAAGTAATCTGTAATTCATATATCACTATAAATGCAGCTACTGTTTACTTTAAATCCTTGTCTTGTGCCCACATATGTATATTCCTTCTATATTATCATTACAGAGTGGCATTAATTCCACAGGAAACAGATTCCTGAGATTTAAAATCAAAATCTCCCAGGATTTCCTTCAGCAAAAGAAAAATTCGAAGGCAGCGCGAGTCCTCACCGGGGTTCATTGTTATTCATGACTTGTTACGAGCAAAATTTAAATTCTACATCACCGTGATTTGGGCTGTGATTTTGAGGCGCGAGAAACACAATGGAAAAACTTATCAGGATTTCGCAAACAGAAACATTCGTTCATAGAAGGCTTTGTTATTTTATGTTGCATGTGTACATCAAAGTAAAAACAGAGCTTGTTCTTGTATGTATTATTTCCTTTGCATTATTTCCAAGGATTAACTTTTTTTATTTCTGTGCGAAGTGGAATTTATTTAGATTTAGAGAAAAAGGGAATCTATAACAAGCTTTTCAAAAACTTATTAATTTTTATAACTATATAATTTTTAGAAAGAAAAAAATTTTTTTAAGAAAAAGTTAATATGAATAGGAGATTGTAGTAGCGTTTTGTTCTCAAAATATCTAATGTTTACAGTTGATGTGTTGTATCGTATAATGTACACAATATT
Source organism: Caerostris extrusa (assembly GCA_021605095.1). Taxonomy (NCBI): domain Eukaryota; kingdom Metazoa; phylum Arthropoda; class Arachnida; order Araneae; family Araneidae; genus Caerostris; species Caerostris extrusa. The sequence goes on along the minus strand of BPLR01017652.1, from coordinate 229,114 downwards.
AAATTTAATCTAACTTTATTAAAGTCGACTTTTCAGAAAATTTGCATTGTTTGCATTTGAAAGTTTAAATTTGCATTTGCAATGTTTACAGTTAATCTATATGTTGTATCGTTTAATGTACACCATATTAACTTTAATCTAACCTTAAAGATTAAAGTTGCCTTTTCAGCAAATTTGCATTTTTTTAAAATCTTTTTAAGAACTCTGCAATCTAAAAATGTTAATTTAAAAAAATTACAACTGTGATACACCAATTAGATATCATTTTATATATTATCTACATCACAAATTGAGTATACATTAAACGTTTCAAAAAAAAAAACAAAAGCATTAAATAAATGAAAATTCCATAGCGTGTATGTGAGCCAAACACATAAATGTCATGAAGTTATTTGAGATATAGAAATATATTTTTTATTATACCATTATGGACATATTTTAAAAATAACCCAAAAAAAAAACAACAATTACGAAAAGTAAATAATTTAAAAGTAATAATTTGAATTTTATTTATCGTAAAATATTTTATCTCTATTGCAATAGTTAACTGGTCGAAGAAGTTAGAAAATTTGCAATTCTATTTTCCCCACTGTGTATGTAGATTTTCATGTATCACTGTTTTTGTTATGAAAATCACTGTCAATTCTCTAAAAGTGCAAATAATAAGTAATCTGTAATTCATATGTCCCTATAAATGCATCTACTGTTGTTTACTTTAAATCCTTCTCTTATGGCCACATATGTATATTCACTCTATATTATCATTACACAGTCGCATTAATTCGACAGGAAACAGATTCCTGGGATTTAAACCACAATCTCCCAGGATTTTTGTTCAGGATTTCCTGGAGCAAAGAAAAAGTTCGAAGGCAGTGCGAGTCCTTATCCGGGATTCAATGTTATTCATGACTTGTTAGGAGCAAAAATTTAAATTCTACATCACCGAGATTTGGGCTATGATTTTGAGGCGCGAAAAACACAATGAAAAAAATTATCAGGATTTCGCAAACAGAAACAGTCGTTCATAGAAGGCTTTGTTATTTTATGTTGCATCAAAGTAAAAACAGAGCTTGTTCTTGCATGTATTATTTCGTTCGTATTATTTCCCAGGATTAACTTATTTTTATTTTTGTATGCATTGGAATTTATTCAGATTTAGAGAAAGAGGAATATATAACAAGCTTTTATTCTTAATCTAACTGATACATTATTTTATATTTAATTGTAAATATATGTATAGCAATAATGAATTCAAAAATGTTTTCATAAAATTTAGTAAAATTCTACAAGAACTTAGATGGAAAAAAAATCTAGTTATTAATTTCTCTAAGAATTTTGTTTTAATAAAAAGTTAATAAGCATAGGAGATTATAGTAGCGTCTTTTTTCTCAAAATATCTAGTGTTTACAGTTAATCTATATGTTACATCATATAAAAGTACACAACATTAACTTTAATCTAACCTTATAATGATTAAAGTAGACTTTTCAGAAAATTTGCTTTTTAATATTTTTAAGAACTTTGCAATCTAAAAGTCTTAAGCTAAAAATAATTACACTTTTGATGCATCAATTACATAAAATTTGAGTATACATTAAGCGTTTTATAAATAACAAACATTAACCAAAAGCATTAAATAAAATAAAATTTCATAGCGTGTTTGTGTGCCAAACACATAAATGTCATGATGTTATTTGAATTATGGAAGTATATTTTGTATTATGATACCATTATGCCAATATTCTAAAAATAACCCAAAAAACCTTTCGCAAAAAAGGAAATAGTTTCAACCCAAATGCCATCATTCTTTCACTTCAAACAAGATTTAATCCACCTAACAGACACATAATTTCTACTGAAGTATCAATAGACAAAGTTATTTGTCTTAAAATTTTCCATTTTTCACCATATTTCATATTAATAGTTCTTAAATAAAATGTAATTTGAAACATAATCACATTTTTAAATTGTAGCGAAGTAACAAAAACATAAAATAGCGATACTTTACAATTTATGAAAGAAAGACTAAGAATTTTAAACAATTTTTGTAGATGAATCCATTTTAAAAATTGAAACCCATATTTCCCGTAATAATTAAATATTTTATTCAGGGAAGTCATTTTTAAATTTTATTATGAGCTTTCGAATTTCTAGACTAGTTTCTATTCTTTTAGACCTTATTTTCCAACAACTATTTTCGGGAAAAATCCAAATAATCCAAAAATAAATAAATAATTAAAAAATATTTTATAAAAAGTCTAAAATATGATGAACAATGCAAAAAATGCTTACCAAATTTCGCATGTACGTACATTTACGAGAGTTTAAAAATCAATTAACAGTTTTTGAAAGTACAAAATAATTGTTTCAATAATCTGCAGTTTATTGATCGTAAAATATTTTAGCTTTTACAGTAGTAAACTGGTCGAAGAAGTTAGGAAATTTGCAATTCTGTTTCTCCCACAGTGCATGTAGATTTTCATGTATCACTGTTTTTTGTCATGAAAATCACTGCAATTCTCAAAAGTGCAAACAATAAGTAATCTGTAATTCATATGTCACTACAAATGCATCTACTGTTGTTTATTTTAAATCCTTCTCTTATGTATACATATGTATATTCCTTCCATATTATCATTACACAGTCGCATTAATTCGACAGGAAACAGATTCCTGAGATTCAAACCAAAATCTCCCAGGGATTTTTGTTCAAGGATTTCCTTGAGCAAAGGAAAATGTTCGAAGGCAGCTTGAGTCCTTAGCGGGGTTCATTGTTATTCATGACTTGTTAGGCGCAAAATTTAAATTCTACATCACCAAAATTTAGGCTGTGATTTTGAGGCGCCAGAAACACAATGGAAAAAACTTATCAGGATTTCGCAAACAGAAACAGTCGTTCATAGAAGGCTTTGTTATTTTATGTTGCATGTGTACATCAAAGTAAAAACAGAGCTTGTTCTTGTATATATTATTTCATTTGCATTATTTCCAAGGATTAACTTTTTTTTTTTATTATTTCTGTACGAAATGGAATTTATTTAGATTTAGAGATAAAAGGAATATATAACAAGCTTTTATTCTTAATCTAATTGATACATCATTTTATATGTAATAGTAAATAAATATATATATATATATATACAGCAATAATGAATTCAAAAATGTTTTCATAACATTTAGTAAAATTCTTCAAGAACTTAGAAAATTCATTAATTTTTATAACTAGATAATTTTTTTCTTTCTAAAAATTTTGTTTTAGTAAAAGTTAATATGCATAGGAGATGGTATTTGAGTTGGTGCACAAAATATCTAATGCTTATAATTTGTCTATGTTATAACATATAACGTACACAATATTAACTTTAAAAGAACCTTATAGTGAATAAAATTGACTTTTCAGAAAATATCCATTTTTTATCTTTTTAAGAACCCTGCAATCCAAAAACGTTAAGCTACAAAAAATTACACTTTTGATGCTTCAATCGCATATTATCTTATTAAATCTAAATAACAAATGTGAGTATACGTTAAACGTTTTATAAATAACAAACATTAAACAAAAGCATTAAATAAAATAAAATTTTCATAGCGTACTTGAATATCAAACACATAAATGCCATGATATTATTTGAGTTATGGAAGTATATTTTGTATTATGATGCCATTATGGTAATATTCTAAAAATAATCGAAAAAACCTTTCACAGAAAGTAAACAATTTCATCCCAAGTATTATCATACTTTCACTTCAAACAAGATTTAATATACCCAACAAACCCATAATTTCTCCTGAAGTATCGATAGACAAAGTTATTTGTCGTAAAGTTTTCAATTTTCCATCATAATCCAGGTTAATATTACATGAATAAAACACAATTTGAAACATAATTGAATTTTTAAAATTTACTGAAGTATCAAACACATAAAATAGCCATACTTTAAAATTTATTAAAAAGGCTGGTAATGTTAAACAATTTTTGTAGACGAATCGATTGTAAAATTAAAATCCTTATTTCCAGTAATAATTAAATATTTTATTTTAAAGGCGAGTTTTTGTTTCAGTTTTAAAAATTAATAATTTTAAAATTAATAAAGCAAAATACCTTTCAAATATTTTTTAATTGCTTGAAAATTTTCAAAACAAAATTTGTTCTTGTTACTTCGCATCTAATTGTAACAAAAAGAATTTAAATCTGCTTTTGTAAACTATATCCATTTCTCTCATATGATGAATATTAACTTCATTTCCTATTAATGCTAAAATTATATTAAAATCCAGATTATAATTATGATAAAATCTAGATTATAAATTAGAAATCCAGATAATTATTGAGATTATAATTATGATAAAATCTAGATTATAAATTAAAAAAAATCCAGATAATTATTGAGATTATAATTATGATAAAATCTAGATTATAAATTAGAAATCCAGATAATTATTGAGATTATAATAATAATAAAACACAAATTATGAGATTCAGATTATAATAAAATAAATTATCAGATCCAGATTATAATTATAATAAAATCCAAATTATCAGATCCAGATTATAATTATAATAAAATCCAAATTATCAGATCCAGATTAATTATAATAAAATCCAAAATTATCAGATCCAGATTATAATATAATAAAATCCAAATTATCAGATCCAGATTATAATTATAATAAAATCCAAATTATCAGATCCAGATTATAATTATAATAAAATTCAAATTATAATATACAGATTATAATTATAATAAAAATTCAAATTATCAGATCCAGATTATAATTATAATAAAATCCAAATTATCAGATCCAGATTATAATTATAATAAAATCCAAATTATCAGATCCAGATTATAATTATAATAAAATTCAAATTATAATATACAGATTATAATTATAAAATTCAAATTATAATATACAGATTATAATTATAATACAATTCAAATTATAATATACAGATTATAATTATAATAAAATTAAATTATAATATACAGATTATAATTATAAAATCCATATTATAATATCCAAATTATAAATCCAGATGGGTTTTTTTAACGCTTAGTGACTTTTTCGTCTTTTCTGTATTGTTAGTGATTTGTATACAAACTTCATTATACACCCGAAAAATAAAATTCAGAACTATTTTAGATCAACTTCATAAATCGATGATATTTACTGCACTTATTCTTGACCAACAAAAATTATTTGATGTATTTTTTTTTTTTTTTTTTTTTTTTTTTAAATAATGTTTAATTAAAATTTAGTAGGTTGTGTCATTATCAACATTTCAAATTCCAACTTTTTAAAAAAAAAAACTTACCTTATAATTTTCTTTTGCTTCTTTTGTGATGCCAACCGATCCACAATAATTGATAATGTCCTGCTCCAAGAAATTAGATAATGTATTTTATTTATTTAAAATTTTATATCAATAAAGTCCAACGTTCAAGAAAAATCCACAAAGTTCAAATTCATAGTTGCAATAAGTTTCCATTGGTGAAATGTTAAAGTTAATGATGCAGCTCCACTTAATATATTTGCTATAAATTGCTTTTGACTTCGCATTTTAATCATAATTTGTAGTATTTTAGCTATTTGAATCTTTGGATTCTGGCTCAATGCATAACTTAAACTTGTCAAAGATAGGAGCATTTAATCTCATGAACAAAATGTTCTTTATTCGTCCCTTAAACATATCAAGTATTTTAAAGTTCGTATAAACTCTTATAGTTCAGCAAGTTAAAAATCCAATCGTTTTTTTAATATTTAAAAAAAAAAAAAAAAAAAGTAGTAGTTTATCAATATAATTTTCTTTCCAATTCCACACATAAAGAAACTCCAAATGTCAATCCATCAACTTACATTTATTTTGCAGGTCAACAAACTTAAACCTTTTTATGAGACAGCAGGATAAAAAAAATTGGTAGGCAGCTTGGTGAGTTGGGTAAAAATCGTATTTTGGCGGATTAATATGTCCAGATTAAAAACGGCGACTTCGAGACTCAATAATCGCGCCAAGCAAGCAACTTGCTTCCACGAAATCTAATCGAAAATAAATAGCAGTTATAATTGCAGTTAAAGATGTCAACCTTCAAACAACGAAAAAATGTATACTAGCAGAAGAAATTCCTAATATTGAATGTGAATTTAATCAGTTTGATAACTTGATTAAAAATGATTCTGTTGCTTTGATATATTAATTATGTACTTAAAATTTAATTTTGAAAATTAAATTTAAAAAAAATAAATTAATGTATTAAATTATGTACTTAAAATAGTGAGTGAATTAAGTGAAACAAATGTTTCATCGATGTACTACAAAAAGAAACGGTTGCTCCACTGAGTCACAATTTCCCCTCCAATCGTTTTTGTTTGTTTCTATTGTTTATCTATTTTTTTATTACCTTCTTAAAATTATAATAATAATATGAAAAAAATTATATATGCATAATTTTTTTTTATTAACTAATAAAAATTCGAATAATTAATTTTTAATTAAATTAATAATATACTTATATTACTTTTTTTCTCTCTCTAACAAATGGGCTTAAAGCTTAAGAAACTTACCTCACTCACAAAGCAGGAGATAGATAGGTTGCTAAGCAACCAAGGTTCTCCGTCAATCTGGCAAATCGTCGTCGCACAAAAAGAAACTGTTGTCGAAGAACTGCTTTGTGTTAAAAGTAGAAATGCATCTTATTAGGACCAAACCCAGCAGAGAAAAATTTATATTTAGTTTCGTTTCGATTTCGATTTCGTCAGTATTTTAACTGGTTTCTAATTTTAGAAAACCTTTTACCCAGAGTTCTGTCATTTGTGGCAGAAAACAAAAAATAATAATAATAATAATAATAAATAAATAAATAAAATATCTTTTATACTTTATAAATACAATTTTAATTTCTATACATAAAAAATGTTATTCATCCTTTTTAAAAGGAAGATTCTTTCTTCTAAAATCTAAAATCTCAAATTTAAAATGCGTAAGTTACGATACAGTTTTGTTAGCATTTTATTTACATTAATGATCATTTTAGTGCATAAACCGTACTTACATATTAACGGTACCTTGGCGACAGACTTGGCGGTTTTTAAGTGTCGCCAATCTAACAGCTACAGATTTGTCGGTTTTTAAGGTGGCGCCAATATAACGGCTGCAGTTTTGACGCCATTTTGTAGTGCTACGAAAATGCGTGTTTGGAATTTGCCAGAAACAGAACAAGATGCAATTTTATTTTTTCAGGAGCGAAATATTTTACCAAAACAACGAAAATGTCCCAATTCCCATGACATGAAACTTTATTTTGGTGAACGTAAGTTTTGGAAATGCAACTTCAGTCAGTGTGCTCATCGTGTGGGACTTAGAAAAGACAACTGGTTTGAGGGGAGCAGAATTCCATTTTGTACAGCTTTGAGATTCATATACTGCTGGTGCGAGGAGTTGACGTCGATTAAATTTCGTGAAAAGCAACTTGATTTATCGAATAAAACTGTTATAGATTGGAACAATTACATGCGTGAATTATGTGTCTTGGATATTTAGAATAAACCAAAAAAGAAGGTAGGTGGACCAGATTGCATTGTGGAAATTGATGAAAGTGTTTTGAATTTTGAAAGCGTTTTGATTTTAAATGAAGTGTTTTATATATTTTATTATTTGGAACAAGAATTTTTTGAAAGCGTTTTGATTTTAAATGAAGTGTTTTATATATTTTATTATTTGAAACAAAAATTTTAAGTGTAGATTGGCGCCACTTAAAACCGCCAAATCTGTAGCTGCGGTCGGCGCGTGTGCTCTTTATTGGCGCAACTGCCGCCAAGGTACCGTTAATACGTAAGTACCAAAATGTTATTAATCCTTTTTAAAAGAAGACCCTTTCATCTAAAATCTCAACTTTAAAATGCGTAAGTTACGATACAGTTTTTGTGGAACAGTTTATTTACATTAATGATCAACACTGAATACATTACATTAATTATTACATTAATTATTAATTAATTATTACATTACATTAATGAATGCATAAACCAACTAAATTGGTAATAGGTTGTCTACATTTTTACAATACACCGATAATAATTTCAACGCCGTTGCGTAAAGCAGTGTGGAAGACATAAATGACTTTCAGGAGTAACTGTCTCATATTTTCTAGGAAAATCAGACCATTTCATTCAAGTAATTTTACTTCAATAAGAAATCTTTAGACACCAAATCGAATCCGCATTCATTTTCTGCAAAGCAAGTGCATACTATCACTAAATTGGGATATAATTCTACATCTAACAGGTAGCATTTATACACCTGAAGAAAATTAGAAAATGCATTCAAATTAAAAAAAAGGCATTCTATTTATATTAATTCAAATTACACTTAATAAAAACCTAGATAAAAATGTTTTATTATTTCTCAGAGATTGCTATTTGGCAGCAGCAGTGAAATTCATGAACCAGTAATAAATGTAAAGATTGATATTTAGCATGTAAATGTAAAAGCCAGCATGTGGCGCCATCTATTGAATTTTTCTTCAGCTATAAGTTCAACAATACTTTTATATTGATGAGTTATTAAAAATAGATTTTAGCAAAAAAATATATATATATGCCCTTATTGATAAATAAATCATCTATATAATAATAATAAGCGATTACAAAAGTGTTTAGATAAAAAATTTAGTGATTAAAAGATTGAAAGTAAATTTTTATCCCCATATTACTTTTTAATATATCCTGTTATTAAATTTTGCAAAAATATTTTTATAATATATTGATTAATTATTTTTTATTTTTTATAATTATTTTAATAATTTCATTATGGATATCTAAAACAGAATAATTTTACACTAGAATTTTTGAAAAATAAGTTTTTCTTAAAATTAATTAAAAAGTTAAAATGAGATAAAAGGATTTTTAATCCATTTATCTCATTTTAATTTTTTTCGTTATATTTTTTCATTCATACCTATACTTACATGAACAGAGAGCTTTTTGTCCTTTTCACTTTCTTTAAATACGAGATAATTGTGGAGTACAGATTAAATTTCAATACATTGAATAGATTAAAAATTATTTTTAAAAAAATGTTTGTGAATACTAAATTACTAAATTTGGTAATTTATATTATTTTATTTTTATTTATTTATTATTTTTTGTATTTATTGGGACATATAGTTACTTTTAGCAGTGTAAAAATGCCTTTTTTACTATAGACTCTAAGGAACATGCAATTAAAATTATTCATCGCAATACTTAGTATGCTATGACTACACCACCTAGTGGAAAAGTGAGAAATTTAAAACAAATGCTTCTAATAGACACAATTGCAAGTGCCCCCCGCCCTACAGTTGCAATTAAAAAAAAAAAATTATCTTGAAAGTTTATCATTATAAAAATTATCTTGAATTTAATCAAAATAAAATAAAATATTAGCCATTTTCATATATTTTCTAATAATTTGTAAAATGTTCCTACACAGCAATTACCAAACTATTATCTGATTAAAAGATTTTTTTTTTTTTTTTTTTTTTTTTGGCAAGATTGTTATTTGACCAACAAAGTAGCAGGGGAAAATTAATACGTAAATACTGTCTACTTAATTATATGTTAAAAAAAGAATATAATTATTAAAACTTAAACAAAACAATGCCCGTCAGTCTTCGTTTTGAATATAATAAATTCCGAGCACTTGACTTCATAAACAAGTACTAAATGTTTATGTTTACAAAGCCGAATAAATGGCCGAGCGGCTAGCGCTCTGCCGCTCGATACCACAGATACTGATACTCCGGATTCGAGCCCCGCGGTGCCATGGATGTTTGTAGTGGATAAACATATGGATGTTTGTTCGGAATCCACATTAAATCGTAGATCCCGCTCTAATGTGATCGTAGAACGTTGCGGGAGTAGTGTTACTCGCGCCCGTAGCATATCTTCAAACTAAATGTGTCCCCTGGTTAGTGGTAAATGAGTAACAGCGTGCAGCCCTTGCTTATGACAGAAAGATAACTGTCTCTGTATTGCCAACTGCATTAGAAAAAAATTGTTTTTATCTCAAGGCATTGAAATTAATAAAACCAGTTAATTACTTAAACATACAAAATATCTCACTTTTTTTTTTTTTTTTTTAAAATTAAAAATCTTTTTTTTTTTTTTTTTTTTTTCTAGAATAATTTATATTAGAATTTTAATATGTTTATTGGTCAAATTTATAAGATGTTGCAAAACCTAAAGGCCACATTATGAAAACACAGCATGTTATTATAAAATTTTATTCATATTATAAGTCCTCTTCACAGATAATCTTTGATATTTTACATTCATCCGAATCAGTGTTAACAGCCAATGGTTTTAGTTTTCATCGTCGCTTATCAGAGGACTTATTTGCTTTTCGAAATCTGAATCTTCTCGGCAGTCGCTGATTCTCAAATTCCGCAGGTGGACTTCTTCATCGAGGGACAGATCTTCCAGTCTCAGACTATCCACGTCGCCTTCTTGCGGACGATTTTCAAGGTGCTCGTACGAAATTCGAGAAGACACTTTGTCCACGCGATCATATTTCTGTAAAAGAAATTTTGGATTAACATAGGGAGTACAGCCGATATGTGTTTCAGACCTTAATTTACGCAACCGTTTTTCGTAGACAAATAATGTTTTAAAGGAAGTAAACATTGTTATTGTATTTTATTTAAAAACATATTGAAGAAATTAAAAATCTAATTTTATATACAACCCTTTCCTTTGCAGTTACATTTATTTACAAAAATTTACACTTAACACTACTTGCAGAACTTTTTACGTTGCACTTAATGCAAAAATTCCTATAGTGGCCTATTACTCTATTTGAATAGCCAATATCGCACATAAAGTCTTTTCATGATTCCAAAAATTTACTACAATGGCAAATGTAAAGACAGATAAGTGAAAATTATTACAAAATGAGACAAATATTTAAGGTTTTTGCCACATTTAATTTTCATTTAATTTAATTATATGGGTACCATTAGTTGTAAGAAGCACATAGAGATGGTACTCGATTATTTGCAATGTTTCCTGTAAAAACCCTCAACAAGGGTATCAAAGACATAAATAATCATCTTTTTAAATTAATTGTTGTTGTTTTTATCATTATTAAATACATACATTCTTTATCATTATAAATTATTAAATACATACATCATACCTTTATCATTATTAAATACATCATATCTTTAACATGACCCTGGATACCTTCTATAACATATATCAACGTCCCAACTAACAAAATGATGTCATTGTCCAAATTTCAACATGCTACAGTCTTTTTCCTCGAAATCTTTCTATGGGTTTATGAGAACCCATGTCTGTCCATACCATTTGGGCATGGTTGACAGTTATTTGCTATCACGGCGCCCAATACGTGAGCTATATTTCCCCGCCACCATTGTAGCACAGTTTGGAATGGTGATTGAATCGGAGGAGTTGGATCTTAAAGAAATGGAAACAAATTGTCTTTAGTATTAATCATGATCCGATTTGGATTTTGAAGATAAACATGCATGTGTTTGGAATTTCCGTGAGCAACGTTTCTTAGGCTGTCTACTGCTTGTAGAGACACAGTGTGGTGATTTAGATGGCACTGCTTATGATAATAGTTCCTTCCTAATAATTTTCCTCAGCATCACTGGAGATACATACATGTTGCCTCTCATGACAAGAGTCCCCGGGTGCATTTTTCAATACAGTAAGGGTTTCTCTGTTTTACCTCTTAAATATTAAAGCACTTTCTTGACCAACACTTTCTCCAAATTCGACGCCGATTTAAAAGTCCGGATGGACAAATTGGGAAGTATAAGTATGTGGTCAAATTAGAAGCAGTCTTAAAGCAACTGTGGAATGGCATGTCACAGAGCACACCATAAGAAAACTGCATGCCTCAAGGCCTGACCATATTTCATCGTGATTTCAAGCTTGGGGTGATTCAACGAGACATTAGTTTGCAATAAATGATCTTTTTTGTTTTCATTTTGTATTTACTTACATCAAGGTTTCAAACACATATATAAAATTTTAATTGGTTCTGTCAATTACTTTTGATGCGTTAATTTTTATATCAAAGAATGTATTTTTTAATTTTGGGTTAGTAGATATATGACGTTCAAAAATGTTTCTATATCATCATGAATAAATGAGCTTTAAAACCACAACAAAATTTTCTTAATGCATATATAAATTTTGAATTTAACTAATCAGTAATTTTTATTATTATAACGAGATTAAACTACTTATTTGACTTCATTCGTCATAGGTATTGTCAATAATACATAAATTATACACTATACTAAGCAGAACACTAAAATATTGCCATAATGGTAAATGTTTTATCACATTTCAGAAGATATAGGTGAGAAATCTAGCGAAAGTTTTAGAAGAATTCTAATGTTCTAAATTCTCAATTCTAATCTAATTCTCCTTCTAAATTCTAATGCTTTACACCAAAAATAGTATGACGAACATTTGTTAAATTTTCAAAGCGTCTTATTCCACAGAAGTAATTGTAGTTTTTGGGTTCGCAGATTGAATATTAGCTTTGGTGAAGTATATTGGGTTAACGTTGTCTTTGAATTGGATTCAAATTTGACAGTTATTTTTCTCTGGAATTCAAACGTCTCTTTCTCTTTATTTTTAGTATTTTTGATTTCAACTTGCAATAAATTTTGAAAATGAGCAGTGATCTGAATGGAATTAAAACGTCTTTTGTCACAATTTTGGTATTGAATTGGGATTTGATATGACAAAAAAGTTCATACACAAAGAAGTTACCTGACCTATTTTGGTACGAAACGTAACGTTCATTACAATGATAATCTATTAAACATTATTGAAAAAGAATGAATTAAAAGTAAATTATTTACCTCTTTAAATTGCACCTTCCTTAATTTCTCCATCATTTTTCTTTCGAAAAGGCTTAGGAGAGCCACTCATATCGCTCCGTTCCCTTCTTTGCTGCTTCTTCTCATACTTGAGTGTTCTTCTCTTCTTGGTCGAAAACTTATGGCTTGGTCTCCTGTTCCTTCATCGCATGGCGATACTGAAGAACATCCATCAAATTTTGCTAGAGATGTGACTGGAGAAGATTTTTTATGATTCACACAAGTTTCATCCATTAAATGAAGCAGATTCATTAAATCTTCTCCCATGTGTTTCAACACCTGGTTGATGGAGGATTCGTTGATAGACCAACCTGGTGCTCCATCAAGGTTCTGCGTATAATCCCATATATCAAATCCACGAATCAGGCATTCATATAACTCTTTCTGTCCAGTGCTTTTGAAACATGGTTGCATCCTCGTATTCAATTCCCGTCTAAATGAAGGGGACAGTTTCTGCCAGGTAAGATAAGCGTGTTGGAGATCTTTCCCTAAAGCTGCTGGATAATATTAGAGACAGCAATTATTATAAATGTATTAAATTATTAAGATGTATCAAAGTATAATCCAAAAATAACAACATTTTATAAAAATTTTATCAGACCATATTGCAAAAACTGCATGTATTGGAATATACTTAAACCGTTATAAACCCCTTCTGGGTTGTTGTTTTCGTTACTAGTCTTCGATAGATTTCGTGTTTCATTCCTAGTTACAGCTGATTTCAAAATCAAACGAATAAATAGTAAAGCAAAATAATCTTTGAAATCCTTTCACGAATTTTAATTTATCATGTGGCAACATCCTTTTTAGGACAAAAACAACTGTGTTAATAATCGATTTAAATTACATTATCATTAAGTTATTAAATTACATTAAAAAAACAAGTAATATAAGAAAAAAAATTTTAAAGTCAATTCCACTATATTGAAGAAAATAATCTTCATTCATTTTTTAAATTTATCTAGCGCCCTCTATTGGTAGATACATGCAACTTAAATCTAAAAAAAAAAAAAATAAAATTAATTAATTTAATTTAATTAATGAATTAATATTTGATAAAACTGTATTAACATCAGTGTCATCCACTACAAATTCAAAAAAAAAAAAAAAAAATGTATTTGAACTTGAGTGGATGAATAATAAGTATTTTATGAACGATTGAAAATTTGAACAAGATAAATATATAAGGGAGAATGTCAACTAATAGACGGAATTGGAGAAAAATAGAAACGTATTCTCCAAACTCAGTGCAATAGAATTTAAATAAAAAAGCTGTTTTTAAATAAAGGCATTAATAATTTTCTCTGCAAACTAGAATTTGAATCACCACTAAATTTCCCTCTGCAAGTCGAAATATGCCAAACAGATTGACCTATCATAACAGACAAGATCACATCGAGTACTGCAAATTGGACACAGAACATTCTTAGCAATTAAGCATGCATTATAATAACTTCATTATTCCAAATCTCTAAAGAAATCAATATTGTAGCATAGACCTGAAACTGTAAATAATGCTTATACCTGTTTTCCCCAAAATAGAAGTATCATACAAGAATTGGAATTACAATTCATGGAATTAAAAATTTATCTACTTTCGCTTCTATGATAAATATTTCTTTTGAAAAAAATTACTATCAAAACTGAACTCATTCTACAAATAAATTTTTATACGAAATAAATTGTTTTGTTAGTAAAACAAAATAAATAAAAATTATTATTAATTATAAAAAATAATTAAAATTCATTATAACATAGTATGCGAGAAATGAGCTGTAGATTACTCTGTTTGCTATATTTTTAACTTATGTATTTGGCGTCCCTAAACTGCGAATTTGGCCGACCAAATATCACCAAAAAAAAGATTTATCAAGAAAAAGAAAAACTTTAAAACTTAATGTCGACAATACTCAAAATGTTGGTTGCTTACAAATAACAATTATCGGTTGGTTACAAATAGCATTGTTAGATTTTTTCAGTCTCTTTCAACTTTCAAAATTCTTTAAAGAAATAATAACAGATTAGTTAAGTATTACTTACTTTTTTCACCAGTTGCTAAAAGTACCAAAATACACTCTACTTCAATTGCGTAACTCAATGTTTCAGGACTATGAGTTCTCATTTCTTAAAATTTATTGTGCTTTCTCTAAATATATATAACAGATATAGTTCAACATGAAAATTTGGTTACAGTCTAAAATACTGTAATTAGAGGAATTCGTAACTTCATTTTAAGAACAATATAACGAATATTTTATTGCTATTTTGATAATTAGTTGCAGAATTCTTATTTGCAGTAAACAAGAACAGAAATGTATATTCTTTTAAATAAATTCCGATAAATTATTGATTATTCCGAGATTATTCTTATTACATACGTCTGTCGCTGATACAGAATATAAACAATTTTTATGAAGTTGCCACTCATGAAAATAAGAAACAAACAAGAAAAACGATTTTTTAATTTATTAATAACCTTTATTTTATTCTTAAATAATTAATTTCCTTTATAAAGATGTTCGTTTAGTTAGGATTTTGTGGCAACCGTAAATAGAATTCGCACGGAATATTTGAAGCTTTAGCTTTTTAGAACGTTAGAACAATTTAAATTGGAACTTTTTAGAACAATTTAAATTTTTAATAATTAAAATAAATTATTAATAATAAAATAATTTCTGAATTTTTATGAACGTTACAGTTTAAATTTTTCTGTGGATTTGTGCTGTTTGTCAAGTATTCAATGTTCATTTGCTATGGCTATGCAAGTACAGGAATGGATGAAAGGTGAATGGGATGGTGTACGGTATTATCAGCCTACAGTGCAATGGATGAAAGGGCTCTGCATGAAAAGCCTCTGCATGCTTATTTTTTAATGAATTGAATAAATTGGGTGAGAATGCAATGCTTAAGTAACATGGAAAATGGATTGTTTGCTAGTAAATATGAATGTCCAAATATGTGAAGTTCAGATATGAAATTGGTTGATTGTCAATGTTTGTGATGGAAAAGTATGGGCATGTCGAAAGAAAGGAACGAATGCTCATAAGATTAGAAGGTCAATGAGAAAAGGTACTTGGCTTGACAGTAATTTGGGTATGGGTCTAATTTTAATGTTAACATATTCTGGCTGAATGAAAATAAGAGCGAAAGTACTATGAATGATTTATTGGTTGCGAATCAAACGATAACAAATTGGCATTAACATTGTAGAGAGGTGTGCATGGACGAGTATTTAAATTTTTAAGGGTATGATTGGAGGTGTTGGAAGAATTGTTGAAATAGATGAATCAAAATTTGGTAAAAGGAAATATAATAGAGGTAAACATGTTGAGGGTAAATGGGTGTTTGGAGGAATGTTGATATAATGGGATGAATGCTTTTTTGAAGTGGTAGAAAATAAAAGTTCGGATGTTTTGTTAGAAATAATAAAAAGGAGAATAATTCCTGATACTACTATAATTTCAGACTGTTGGTCGCGTAAAATTGCCTTTCACATGAAGGTTTTGTACATTTGATGGCCAACCATAGTATGAAATTTAAAGACCAGTTACAGGAGCTCATACAAATGCAATGGAGGGTACTTGGAGTGCCGTGAAACGTTCGCTTCATTGTACCTGCTATATATCCGGAACATTTAATAATTATCTGGCAGAGTACATGTGGCGGCGACAGCACAAATTTGGTATCCGCAAAATGTTTTATGATTTCATCGATGGAATAAAACGTTTCTTTCCACCACAGACGAAGGACATGCCATATATTTAGAAAAAAATTGACGAATTAGCGAATAACTTTTGGAGAAATTTTATCGTAACGGCGATTTTTTTTTTTTTCTCTGAACCATACATTTTTGTGAGTTAGCAAAATAAAATTCCATATAATAATTTGGCGATAAAGCGATTTAATTTGGTGTAAAAGCAATTTAAGAATAAAATGTTGGCAAAACAATGATATATTTTTGGCGTTAAAGTAGCAATAAGTGGCGTAAAAAGAAAACATTAAGATTTTGCCATAATAGTGGTAAACTTTTGACGATAAAGCGATATAAATTGGCATACAGGCAATTTAGACACAATTATTTTGTCATAATAATGATTAATTTTGGCGTAAAAGCGATAACATTTGGCACAAAAGTATTCCAGAGATAAAATTTTTTTAGTTATAAAAATTTCCCGATAAAGCATTAACTTTTGGCGTAAAAGTAAAAATCAATTTGCTTAATGAAAAAGTTTGGTGATAAAGCGATAAATGTTGGCGATAAAGAATTAACTTTTGCCGTAAAAGCACTTCGAATAACAAAAATTGCTTAGTGAAAAAGTTTGGCGTTAAAGTCATAAATGTTAACTATAAAACATTTCAAAAATTAAAATTTTGGCAGGATAGTGATAATATTTGGCGTTAACGTGATAAACTTTGGCTTCAAAGCCTTTTCAGGAATAAACTTTGACGGAATAGCTATTTGGCTACTAATGGATGGCATAATAACACTGTTTGGCTATAAATTTTGGCGAAATAGCATTTTATAATGATACCGAACTTCGGCAACCATTTGTTTGTTTACTTGGCGATTTGGCAACCTGGGGAAGGATTTTAGTGTACTACCTGGCCAATTCATTTCTATGCATACATACCGACTTGGCAACTTAGAGATGCGTTTGGCACAAAGGGTACAGGATTCTAAATTTTTACTGTTTCAACTCTCAAAATTCTTTAAAAATATAGTAACAGATTAATTATTACTTACTTTTTTTCACCAGTTGCTATAAGTACCAAAATGCACTCTTCTTCACTTGCGTAACTCAATGTTTCAGGACTATGAGTTCTCATTTCTTAAAATTTATTATGCTTACTCTGAATATATTCAACAGATATAGTTCAACATGAAAATTTTATTTACTTTAATACAATGTTCTAAAAAAATCACGTGAATTGGTACTTAATAAGCACGTTCAACAGCTACATATATTTCTCGCGCTATGTTTCTGAGTTGCAATAGTTTTTTCAATTCCTTCTATTAGCTCACACTCTCCCTATATATATCTTGTTCAAATTTTCAATCGCTCATAAAATACTTTTTATGCATCCACTCAAGTTCAAATACATTTTTTTCGAACTTGTAGTGGATGGCACTTGATGTTAATATAGTTTTCTCAAATATTAATTCAGTAATTAAATTTAATTCATTAACTTTAGTTTTTTTATATTTAAGTTGCATGTATCTACCAATAGATGGTGCCAGATAAATTTAAAAAAATGAATGAAGTTTATTTTCTTCAATATAGTGGGGGGAAAAGTAGGAATTGACTTTAAAAAAAAATTTCTTATATTACTTGTTTTTTTAATGTAATTTAATAACTTAATAATAATGTAATTTAAATCGATTATTAACACATTTGTTTAAAACACTTAGCTCTTCAATCGATTTTTTTCTAATTTTTAAGTTTCTATGGGTTATAAGTTTAAGTTTTTATATTGCATTATAGTACTGATTGAATATTTTAATTGAACAGGAAGTCAGATGGAAAGAGAATAGCCTTTCTGACTTAGGAAAGTTCTCTAGTTTTGCAAATGCAAATAGAGATAGAAAAACTCCTGCAACTGTTTTAATAATAATTAATAGTTTAAAAAAAAACTAAAAAACACGCTTTTAGAGTTAATCAATCTAAAAGTAAAAAATAATTGTTAACATAAGAATAAAATGACTGAGGAGAAAATGAATGTCACTGTTCTAAAAGCGTGGGGGCTCGATATCAATCGTTATAATTTTTCACTAGCTTCATTCCGAAATGCAGAGTTAGTTTTAAAATGTCATACAAAGCACCCCACGCTTTTAGAACAGTGACATTCATTTTCTCCTCAGTCATTTTATTCTTATGTTAACAATTATTTTTTACTTTTTAGATTGATTAACTTTAAAAGCTTTTTTTTTTTTAGTTTTTTTTAAACTATTAATTAATTTTTTACTTTTTAGTTTGATTAACTCTAAAAGCGTGATTTTTAAGTTTTTAAAACTATTAATTAATTTTTACTTTTTAAACATTCAGATGAAACTAATATAATAGCGTATTAAAAAGAATCTACTGTTTTCTTTCTGAAAGATGCCTGTAAATGATTCTTTGCAGCTTAAATAGTATATATGAGGAGAAACAGTTCTCCAGGGGAAAAAAGTCAGTTAATATATACATACATACAAACATACAGATGAAGCTAATAAAAGCGTATTAAAAAGAAGAGGGTTCAGAAATGTATTAAAAGAATTTGTTTAATGAAGTTGAGAGCAAAATTTCTTAACATCTCATTGAACATGTCAACAGAAGAAGCTGTTGAACTACAGAAAGATGAGTTTTGTTTGAGAATCATCTATTCGTTGTTGTTTTTGGTCGATTGTGAGCTCGCGCGGCACTCACTTTGAACAGAGCTTTCGCATATCCAATTATTCATTCACGATATATCCAACACATTCTTTTGATTCTTTAGGGTCTCAGCTATCGCAATCAATTTCACTTTACGGTTATCAGAAATTATTTTGTGGACTTTTTTATGTTTTCGTCGGTAACGGCCTCTTTTTGGGGCGTCTCCACTGCGTGCATCGTCCTCGGTGCTCATTTCGCCTCGTTTAAATTTAGCAAACCACTTCTCTACGGTTGATTTTCCTGCTGCAAATTCCAAATAATGTTTATCAAACTGAGCCTTGGTTTCAATAATCTTTTTTTTTTTTTTTCCAAAAAGAAATGCTGTATTAACACAAATTCCTTTTTATCCATTTTTCAAACTGACAAAAATTCCTCCACTAAAAGTGCTATAACTCACATACTAATAGTGCAAAAGCTGCCAAATTTATACACTTGCCTTTTGAAGGTTAGGGCTAACTAAAACCATATGGATTTAATACTAGTAACGCCATCTATGTGTCAGCCTACGACCTTTTCAGCCCACCTGTTATAGATCTTTTTTTTTATAAAATTAATAATATTAAAATTTGAAATTACAAATTGCTGTAGTTTATTTAAATCACTAAAAAATTCTGATTTTGTGCAAAACAATTTGTTTTAATTATCATCATTAATTATTCGAAAATGTTTAACGTAAAGAATATGCAGCAAAAATTTATCACTTGCTTTAAAATTAAAATGTTTATACTAATATTTATTATATAATCAGCATAATTATACGGGTGGAGATATAATAGAGATAGGATGTATCCCATCCCTTCTTTTACATAGCATTTCAATAGAATAGCTTATTGCTGTTAAATGATGCATTAAGGCCTAACTGCTAAATTAGAAAAGTTATGTTATTGGATTCACAATTTGTTACTTCTTCCCTTAGGGTGCATGGGGGCCTTAGAGTGCTCTATGTCTTTGTGGCTCAAGGACAAAAAAAACTGCATCTTTTACCCTTTATCATGACACGTCGGTCTAAGTATGCACGGGTTCATGGACTTGGTCTAGATTAGGGGTCTCCAAACAACGGGCCGCGGGCCACATGCGGCCCGCCAGTGTCATCAATCCGGCCCGCGACAGCGAATAACATATTGTTGCTATAATAAGTTGGATGAAAAAACACAGAATGATAATAACTCAATTTTATTTACTTGCTAGGTGTAACTTAATGGCAAGCATAATACGCAGAAAATTTAGCTTAAACAGAATAACTAACAAATAATTGAAATGAATCCCACTAACATTATAAAGTGAACATCCCGCGGTTACCCTCGGTAGTTATGTTGGGGTAAAGAGTATCGCATGTGTACAGCCTGAGTAAAAACTTTAAGGCCAGTAATTTTTTTTTTTTGAGAAAATGTAAAATGAAATAAAAGGGATTCAAATAATATTAATCATTAAAGTTCATTGATAAGAAATAAATGCTATAAACATAATTTGTAAATACATAATTATGAGAAACATGTGGTTATTTGCAAAGTTAGTATTTCTGCCTGAGTAAAAACTTTAAGGCCACCAGTCATTTTTTAAAATAAATATAATATAATCATGTAATCACCATTGTAACTACTAGCTTGTGACAACGCTGCAATTTTCATATTTGTCATACGTTTCTTCGAAGTAGTGGTGATCTTTGTGAAGATGGCGAAGGGTAAGAAGTTAACTGATCGTGAAAGAGGACAGATCGAAGCTTTATCTTCAACAGAAATGAGTAGTCGTGCTATTGCGATAAAGATAGGCTGTAGTCAACAATTTTTTAAAATTGAAAGACAATTATGGTAAAAAGAATACTAGGGAAGACCTAAAGCTTTGTCCTCGCGTGATGAAAGAAGAGTTTGCCAACTTGCATCTACTGGAAAGTACTCAACCAGGAAACTGATTCCGACGACAGGTTTAAAAGTTTGTCAAAAAGCGATTTATAACACAATTTCTGGAAGGTACACTTATACAGCAAAATTGACTAAGCCTCAGTTACTGCAGAGACACAAAATTGAGCGTTTGAACTTTGGCCAGAAAGTCATGACCTGGGACAACCAACGGATAGAAATTATTTTTCTGACGAAAAAAATGGAATTTGGATGGACCAGATGGCTGGAATTTCTACTGGCATGATATAAGAAATGAAACAGAAACATTCTCGAAGCGCCAATTAGATGGAGGGTCTGTCATGACTTGGGGCTGTTTTTATTACAATGGTGTGGGCTCAATTGCATTCGTTTCAGGTAGAATGAATTCACAAGGATACCAAAATGTCCTAACAAATCATCTTTTGCCAAATGCTGAATGTCTTGCTGGAGAAAATTGGAAATATCAGCAAGACAATGCACCGATCCATTCGAGTAACAGCACAAAAAACTGGTTCCAAGTCAACAATGTTGAAACTGTGAAATGGCCAGCTAAATAACCTGACCTAAACCCAATAGAGAACTTTTGGGCTGACTTAGCAAGAAGAGTTTATGCAAATGGAGACATTTTTACATCAACAAAAGAGCTGAAATCTACTATCGAAGATGAATGGTATAAAACCGACCCCACCCTTTGTCAAAAACTCGTTTCATCCATGAAAACAAGAATATTAGAAGTAATGGCGCCTACACAATCTTCTAAGAAGTTGTAATTTTTTTCTTATATATTATTTTCTGTGTTGGCCTTAAAGTTTTTACTCAGGCTCAAATATTCATCTGTGTGTTCTGTAATATTTTCTAATAATAAAATATTTGCAAATTAATTTTTCTGCTTTTTTACTTTTATTTAAGCTCAATAATTATCAATCAAATGATATTTTAATTCCTCAGTTTAAATGTTTCCATTTTTTCAAAATGTCTACTGGCCTTAAAGTTTTTACTCAGACTATATGTATATCAATGTTTGGAATGTATATATGCTGAATCAAACATATGATTTTTATCCTGAAAATCCCTCAGGAACGGAAAAACCTAAATTAACGCGAATGAAACAGGGGGTATCCACTTGTAAAAATACTAATGAGATTTACGTAATTGTAATTTTTCACTGACAATAGTGGATCAATTTTACTTGTACCAATTATTAAAAGAGATTTAAGATGCTCATCGGTTAACTTCGATCAATAAATATTCGCTGTGTAATTCATTTTGGAGAATGAAACGAATTTAGCAAGCGTATGCTTACTCAGAGCGCGTACTCGGCGACTAGTCTAGAAATTATAGATAATGGCAGAAAAATTAAAACGGGTTTGGCCCTCGGTACTTACTGGAGTAAAAAAGTATGGCCCGAAGGCTGAAAAGTTTGGAGACCCCTGGTCTAGATGCTGCTGTCGACCTAGGAAACAACATACTTACGTTAACCAAAATAATGAGATTGAAAACTCACATTGGAAAGTAAAAGTAGTTACTTTTGGCAGTGTAAAAATGCCTTTTTTACTATACACTCTGAGGAACATGCAATTAATATGGCTCATGGCCATAGCTGTGATGCTTTGGTCACACCATGGGGTGGAAGAGATAGAAATTTAAAACAAATGCTTCTTACAAATAATTGCAGGTGTTCCACCCTCGCTACAGTTCAAAAAATTATCTTGAAAGTTTCTAACTATTTCACTACATTTACAAATCTTTAAAATTTAATAAAAATAAATCAAAAATTGCAGTGTTCATATGTTTTCTACTAACTTTTTAAATATTTCTACACAGCAATTCCAAACTATTATTTGACTAAAATATATTTTTTTGTTTGTTTGTTTTTGGTAAGATTGTATCAACACAGTAGCAGGTAAGAGTTAATTCGTAAATACTGTCTATTTAATTACGTGTTAAAAAATAAATATTGTATCAAAACTTAAAAATCTTCATGCCTGTCTTCGCTTTAAATGTAATTAATTTCCAGTACTTTACTTGATAAACAGGTAATTTTAGATGTATGTGCTTTTTAAAAATGGACATGACTATGTTTTTATCTCAAGATATTGAAATTAATAAAACCAATTATTTATTTACCCAGTTATTTATTACAATTTTTTTTCCAAAAAGAGAATATTACAATTTTAAAATGTTTAATCGTCAAGTTTGCAAGTTGCTTCAAACCGCATTATGAACATACTGCAGGTTAATTATAAAAAAATTTCATATTACAAGTCCTCTTAGCAGAATAAATCTTTGAAATTTTGAATTCATTTTCAGTGTTACAGCCAATAGTTTTAGTTTTCATCGTCGCTTATTAGAGGACTTATTTGCTTTTTCGAAATCTGAATCTTCTCGGCAGTCGCTGATTCTCGAATTCCGCCGGTGGACTTCATCAAGAAACATCTTCGAGTAAGGTACGGGTCTTGAAGATCTTTCTATACCCCGCCGGTCAAGAATCGTGGGAACTCTAACTGTAAAAATGTATTAAATTATTAAAATGTATCAAAATATAAACCAAAAATACTAACATTTTATTAAAATTCTATCCAACCATATTGCAAAACTGCATGTATTGGAATATAGTTAAACCCATATGAACCCCTTTTTGGTTTCAAAATTCTTTAAAGCATTAGTTAACAGCTTATTTATTACTTACCTCTTTGCGTAGTTTTTATAATCACGCAATAATCATCTTCTTCTTCTTCATTCGGTTTTTCAGGACTCATTTCTCAATATTTATTATGCTTGGTCTGAATATATATAATAGATAAAGTTTAGCATTAAAATTTTATTTCCTTTAATACAATGTTCCAAAAAAAACCCGTGAATCGGTACTTAATAAGCACGTTCGACTTGACTTGACGTAGTGCTTTGAGTTGTTTGTCCGCTGCCAGCTGTTTTATCTCAATTTATCCAAATGTTCGCCCCCTTTTTTTTTTTTTTTTTTTTAATAAGCAAAACATATTTGCAGAAGTGAAAATGAATCCCCCAGCATGTTCAACAAAACGTGTAACTGCATATTTTTCGCGCGCCATGTTTCTGCGTTGCATTAGTTTTTTTTTTAATGTAATTTAATAAATTAATAATAATGTAATTAAAATCAACCAATAGAAAAACTTAGTTGTTAAAAAAGAAAAGAGATAATCGTTTTATTCTTAACGTTGTTAATTCTGCAATTATTTCGCAAGTCTTTTCCGTACAAAAATCAAGAAATGTTTTACAATTTTCTTACTTCTCTTTGTCCTCGAGCCCTTTTCATCTTGATACTTACTGTATCTAATAAGAAACTATTGTTGTGTATAATAAATTATATGCTACCATGTTTACGTTCTTATATATAGAGAGAAATATAAAATGAATTTTTCTTAATCAGACCTTCATAAATATAAAATAAACTTAAAAGTTTTCTGGCATTAGAATTGAAATGTTTATTTACAAATAGCCGGTTGTATTGAATGTAACTGGTTTTTTAGGTGAGGCACGAGCATAAATCTCAAAAGCACGTCAAGTTTGGTGAGGTAGGAAATTAAACACGAAAAATTAAAAATATATATATTTAATAATTTTGTTTTCACAATAGTTTTAAATTTACAAATTATTATTTTATGTCAACTTTACTAAATCATATAAAACAATAAATTCTTTGGAACTAGTACCTCAATATATATTTTTTTTAAGTTTTTCCTTTTTGTGCTTAATTATTTTAAATGGAGGACTAAATTTCAGCAGTACTTTATTAAATTTTGGTTGAATGATTTTAATTAAATGCTCTACTTTCATAGAATTCTGTCAACTCAAATATTGTTATCATTTTAGCAAAAAAGAAATTAGAAATTTTATTATTATTATTAAGAAATTTTGTTTATTTATATCGATCTATTAAATTCGTACTACTTTTGATTTTTATTGTAATCTTTTAGGCATTGATACTACTTCTCTTAAGAGAAATTCTTATTTTATTCTTGGGTAATCTGAATTGAAACTTATAATCTAGAATAAATCTCCAACTTGCAAGGATGGTGTTTTAATGAAATTGGCAAATATAATTTCTTAATTAATTGATTGTGTAAGCGAAAGTTTATCTTTTCAAAATATATTCTTCACAAAGAGTGTTTTTTTTTTAATTTCTTGGTTTATCTAATCATAAATAATTGTTTTACTGACTTTAATTTATAGAGCATAAAGTAGAGTATAAGCAAAAGTTTGTTTTTTAATTGATTTACTGACTTTTTAATTTTTAGAGAAAATATGTGTGATAAACACTGAGTAATAAAATTTGCTGTAAATCATTAATATTTTATCTGGGACCACTATGGAAATGGCTTATTTTAAAATA
The DNA here is from genome assembly GCA_021605095.1 of Caerostris extrusa. Taxonomy (NCBI): domain Eukaryota; kingdom Metazoa; phylum Arthropoda; class Arachnida; order Araneae; family Araneidae; genus Caerostris; species Caerostris extrusa. The sequence continues at coordinate 203,556 of BPLR01017652.1, read as the reverse complement.
ATTCAAATTAAGATTATTAATGCTAACAAAGGAAAGTAAATTACCTCATTCATAATAATTTTTTAAATTGCTTAACTATCATATATTCTATATTGAACTGTTCGTTTTAAAGTTTAACCAAAAAAGTATTAAAACTTGTTGCGTATTACAGTAAATTGTTTCATTTTTCCATAGTTCTAAAGAGAATTTAATAGATTTTTTTAATAAAATTAATAATAATATTAAAATTTGAAATGACAAATTTTCATAGTTTATTTAAATCACTAAAAATTTCCGATTTCGTAAAAAAACAATTTGTTTTAATTATCATCATTGTTAATTATTTTAAAATGTTTAATTAACAGAAAATGCAGCAGAAATGTATCTCTTGCTTTAAAATTAAAATGTTTCTATAATAATAAATAGAATAAATATTAGTATAAACGTATCAAATGCTTTAAAAAAAAATGCTTCAAAAAATGTATCAAATGCTTTAAAATTATTTAAAATTAAAATGTTTATATAATAAAAAAAAATATTTTTATTTTTAAAAATTGTTATGAGAAATAACTCGGAAATGAATACACACAGAATCATGCCACAAAATTCTAAAAATCTTGTTATAATCTATAAAAATTAATATATTACATTCACAATTATTTTTAACTAGCAACATTCAGCAGCAATTTATAATGTGCATAAAATGTTATTAATTGTTAAAATCATATGGAAATATATTCCTTGTTAATTTGTAAGAATTTTCACTTGCAAATTTTAAGTATCATAAAACATTTATAATATTTACTGTTCAGATATCAAGTACTAATAAAGGATTTTAATGTTACGCATACAGGTGATCCTTATATAATATATACTATACATATTTAATTTATAATATGTACTGAGTGTTTATTTAAAGCCATATTTATTTATAATATTTTAAGGAATCACAACAGTGATACCCAGTGAATTTAGAATTATACCACTGAATATAGTACAGTACTGTTTTAATTAGGAATACAAGTATTAATAATAATAAAAAAAAAAAGGTTTTCCAAAAAATGAAGAACAATTCCAATACTTTTATCTTATACAGTACAATTAACTACATAATTCTAAAATTACTTTTTAAACAATTTTTTGTTGTAATATATTAAAACTTATAAGCAAATATCTTGATTGATCTTTAAATTAATCAACCTATTACACGCCTTTTAATTATGTTCAATGCTCGAAAAATGTAGTTTTAATGCATTATTTATTTAATGTTGTTTCTTTTTCCTTGCAGGTTTCTTTCCTACTTTATTATGAGTATGATAAGAGTGATACCACGTATGCTTCAACACAAATTGTGCTTGAAATCATGTGTTCCATTTATAAAAACTCAAAAATATTTATCATCCTGCTCAAAAGTAACTCGGACATCTTTTGTAAGTATATTTCTCTTTTATTTTAATATATATTATAATAATAAATATTTATGGACTCTGTTTTAATAATTAGTTGTTAATTAATGTTATAGATCATTATTTTATTAATGTCATTGCATTATTATGCCTATATTTCTGATAATTATTATAAATTTATTGTACTGCATAATTGTTTTACATTTTTTTTTTTTTTATTGATGAATCAATCAAATAAATTTAAAGTTGAAGTTAGTTTTGATGTATATATATTCAATTATTTGAATTTCTTTTATTTAATTACAAATATGTATGTTTTATTTAAAGAATACAATTGGAAATATTCCTAGTTTGATCATTAATTCACAATGGCATGTTTATTATCTCTTAATATATTTACTTCAGAGAAAAACAGTTTACATATATTTTTTTTTCCTTTTATTTCTCTTTATGGATTCTATTTCTTAATCTGTTGCTTTTAATTAAGAAGTGCTTTGTGACACTTTTCTTTTTTATAATTGCATTATAAAGAGTTAGAATTATTTATGCACTAATTGTAAAATTTCATGACTTAATTACAGAAAACTCAAATAGTTCACAACATATACTATAGAATAAAAAAAAATATTTAACCAGACCAAGCGAATTAAATTGTAATCTTTTTTTTCAATATTAATGCCCTGTTGAAGATATATATTGTGCAATGAATTTTACTTCAATTCCTATGATTATTGAAGTTATGTCAAGTATTGAATGTGCTTATTTTTTTATATGAAATTTTTTTATTCAGAATTAATTAATACACCTAATGCTAATAGCAAACAAATATATGTGTAAGCAAACACAAAATAAATAGATAAATATACTAAATGTAAAATGTTAATAGATATTTCCTACTTAAATATTGAATTACATCAATTCATATTTGTCTGCAGTATTTAAATATTATATTTTTTTGTAGTTCACACATTGATTTAAAAATTGTTTATTATTTAGATTATTTTCAAATCTACACTGTTTTTTAATATATTGCTGTAAAATATGAATCTTGAATACACATTCTTGATACATTTATGTTCTTTAAATATAATCAGAATTTTTAGAAATATCAAAAAATTATGATTATTTTAATTGAAAATAATTATAATTGGAAGACAGAATCTTGTAAAATTGACCCTTGTTTATTAAGAACTTTAGTAAACAAAATCAAGTTTAAAAAGATGTAAATTCCTTTGAATTCAAAGAGAGATAAAATCCTTAATATTTACTTTTGTAATTTTTGTTAATGTTATTATCTATATGTATACATTAAATCTCTAGTAGCTTTGAGAGATATTAATCTTGAGCTGATCAGTCAGCATGGTAACTGTAATACAGTGGCTTGCATTTTTGACATTTTCTAAATGATCATAATTTTTAATTTTTTTTTGTAATGTGAAAACATTCTGTTGTGATCTATGTAATTAATAGAAATGTATATGACATATATATATATATATATATATATATATATATTTTTTTTTTTTTTTTTTTTTTTTTTTTTGTAAATTTTGCATAGATAAACACGATATCTGAATTTTGTTGCATAAAATTATCTTCACAAATTTTGAAGCCGTATCATATTGTAAATTTTTTATAATATTTGCTACTATTTAAACATATTACAAATTATTATATTTTACCTACAATGCTCAGTACAAAGAATATTATTTTAAAAAAACATGTAAAACTTTTGAATAATTAATAATTTTTGTATACATATGTAGGTAGTTTTCAAGTTGTAATAAGTTAAATTATTACAAGCTTTTTACAATTAATAATGATGTTGTGTATTGAACTGCAGATTTTGGGAATTTCAAAGTTATTTGGTCTGTTATTATATTTATTTGTTTTTAATCTTTAATGTTTCAATTTGTGTATAATCCTCAATATGAGCAATGAAATCCCAAATATTTTATCTCTAGGAGTAATCAATTATATTCAAAAATATTTTCATAAATATACTTATTGTTTTACTTTATGTTTTAGCTCAGCAATCATGTTCTTTTAAAAAGCAAGTTCACCTTTTGCAATATCATCTCGAACATTTTGGGAAACATTTCCATCAATTGCAGCTTCTTTTTATCAGAAGGATGGTTTAAATACTAATAACTATGAATTAGTGTACCATAGCAGATTCTTCAATTATGCATTTTATTCACAGCTTGTTAGTCAAAGTGTATTTTGCTGTTCAAATAGTTTATAGTTTAATTTATGCTGGATGTGCTCTTTTTGCCCATGAATTTGTTCCATTACTTACAGAAGTTGGTCCCTTTAAAATTACTCATGATTTAATTTCCCTAACAATATTGATGACTTTTACTTTGCAAAATGCTCTTCTTTTTAGCTGTGCTCAAAAAGTGCTTCTTCGTGTATACCATAAAAAGACACTGATGAATATGTTTTTGCTTCATTATCTTTTAATCCCTTTGCAACTCGTCATGCAATAATTAAACCTGGGGAATTGAAATTCCTTTTTTTTTTGAAGATCTACGTGTTATATTAACAGGTAATTACTTATTTAAAGATCGTAAATATTATTTAAGAGAGGAACATTTTAAAGATATTTACCATTTCAGGAGACTTATGAATGCACAATATCAAGAATAAGTGCTTGTTATTAGAGCTGGAATTTAAAAATTTAGAAAAAGGATCTTTATTTTTATTTGATTTGTGATAGGATTTTTCTCATGTGATAACATCAACATCAATTATATGTATGGCAGGGAAGCATATGCTACATTTGGCCTGCCTGCCTTATAATATGTTTATTTATATATATAACTGATATGTTTTTTGAAACATTTTCAGATTTTAATGAAAAATTAAAAAGAACATGATCCAATTTTAGTTTTATAAAACAGTTTACCTTTAAATATTAGAAAACATTTTATTGAATGTTTTCTAATTTATTGCTAATTTGAAACTCAATTTTGTCAATAATGTGATATTATGTATGTAGAATCCCTTCTTTATAATTTGTTATATCTCAAAAATATCTTATTGCCAAAAACTGAGCTAAATAAAGTAAATGTGGTTGGTACTAAATAATGCATTAAATGGGCAAGCCTATTACTATTTTTGTGTATAAACATTTTTGGCATGAATACAAAAAAAGTTTGTTGCATAATAAAATATTTCACACGTCACATTTACATTTGATTACTAAAGAAATTGAACCAAATACTGAAACACTTAAAATTTAATTAATATTGTGCATCAAAATTTTTATTTTTATCAAAATATGTTATCAATTTTAACATATACAAAAAAAATAAATAAAAGATATGTTATATAATTTTTGGGAAGGAGGTATGTATGTATGGCCTGTGGTCAAGATACATGAAGCAGACAGCTTTCTAAAGTCTGTGAATTTTTTTTTGTATGTTATGAAGTCATTTGGATTTAAATCAATATATTTGTTTCTGAGTTCTATCGCTCCTTATCAAATTAATCCAATTTCTTTTTAACAATATATTTATGAATAACAAATCAAATTTATTGTATATTATTTTATTTTAAGGATTTTTCAGTAATTATTAAAGACATCTTCCAAATGCATTTATTAGTTTGAATTCATTTGATTAAATTGTGTTTATAGAATTGATTCTGCAATTTAATTCAATAGAAACCAAAACAATTAATATTTTCTACTTTTTCTCCCATTAGAAACAAGCTTACTATTTAATAAATATTTTTGAATATATATCTTAAAATATTTCTTCCTTTTAATAATTTAAAAATTGTATTCTTGGTGAATTTTCATTTGCATTAAAATATTTTTTTTTAATTAGGATATTCATTTCACTTTCTTCATATTGAATTGAAATTGTAAACCTCAAACAATTAAATATAATATAAATCAAAAAGAAAAAAATTAAATTTGATTTTTTTTATAACAAAATAGCCATATATAATTTATAACACATGCATGTTATTGAATAGTTCTTTTGATTTACAAGTCTGTTATATTTATTTGTAAATGATAGTACTTATTATTATTAAATAATTGTTTATCTAAATCCTGTCCATTAATTGTTTATCTATATTTTTGTATTAAATATACAAAAATTGTTTGTAAATGATAGTACTTATTATTATTAAATAATTGTTTATCTATATTTGTTAAATTGTTAACATATATTAAATTTTAAACATTATTTATGTTCATATTACTATGAACATAAATAATGTTTAAAATTTATTAATATAATTATTGTTTATTAATATAATTATTGTTTATTAAAAATTGCATAAAAGTCTTTATTTCTAAATAGGTAAAATATTTAATTTATTGAAATAGAAATAAGAAAAAGTGTTTGGTAACTATGTTTTTCATTTGTTTGTATCATAAATGGAAACAATAAAATATGTTTATTTGATCTGAAGTTTTTATTTAAAAAAGCACTATTTATTACAAGTGTATCATAAAATTATTCTAATTGTTATTTAAGACAATTGATAATGCATACAATAAAAGAAAAAATGTGTTACATACAAAAAAAAAGGAAATTTAATGTGTGCAAGTTATTTGGAAGTTTACAAGCTGTAGGATATTTGTTTTAATTGTGAATTTTGTTCATTGAATTATAAAATTAAAATATTTTACTATTGAGTAATGTTATTATTAATATATACTTGTATCTTTTGTTGAAGAATATATGCCTGTAGTTTTCTGTCTGATTAACACATAAATAAATTTGCCAGAATTTTATGTTTATATTTGATTATAAAATCAATTTGAAATGCCTTCTCATTAATTTAATAAAATTATTGATTTAGTTTTTTAAATATATTTTAATATTGTATTTAATTAAATTATGAATACAAAAATATGATTATTTCAATTTATGAGATATGGATTAATGAATAGAATATTAGTAGTAGTAGTACTAACATGAAACGTTAAATATAATTTGTCTTGTTGATTTCGTTTACTTTAATTCTGTTAAAGGGAAATAATAATAACCTTTCAATGAATGATAAATATTATGTTTGAATGAAATATTTTGGTTATTCTATTTTATGACAATACAAATGTAGAAGTGCAAATGAGATATTGAAGTGTATATGTAATGCAAGTTATTATTAACTACAATTTAACATCAAATCATTTGCATTATATGACTCTAATATAGAGAATGCATAATTCTGAAATTCTTCTTTCAGTTCACTATTATTAACTTGTACGAATGAGGTGAAATTTTTCTTGATATTGGAATTTAAGTTATTTTAAGAAGGAAATTTTGAAATGTGTATTAATTTTATTTTTATTATTATTATTACTAAAAATTTAATCTAAATGGATGAACTGAAAAATGTTACAATGGAATAAAATAAAATGGGTTGGAGTGAACCAATTTGGTATATGAGAAATGTAAGGAGGATATTATGAATTTAGGTTGTAAAAGATACTACTATGATACAGATTTTTGTTTGAAGTTATCATTGAATATACAATATTGAATATTTTTATTGAACTCATTTCTTTGTAGTAAAAAAGGAATTTAATTGAAATTGGAAAAATAATTCCACATATTACATAGAAATTAGTGATTTAATATTTCTAAAACATCATGGGCCTGTAGTGCTGATTATTGTTAAATTAACGAATATTTGATGTTATATATTCATGTGCCATTTAAAAAAAACTTTTTTTTTTTAAATATGTTCACATTTCATAATTGAAATTTTAAATGTATATAATTTTTTAATTGTTATTTAACTAAACCTTATGATTTTATTATATGCATATTATAATTTTGCAAATGATTAATACTTAATGAAAACATGTGAAAAGAATGTTCATTTATTTGTAATGAACATGTTCATAATGGAAATTTTTTGATCTAATAGCAAATTACTTTGTTGCCAAATATATAAGTAGTCAATTGCCCTGAGATGTGTAGAACTTTGTATAATAACAATATGAGTAACAGAATGTTTTTAATCGTCTCAAAATCGAAAATATCTAATTTGTGAATGATTTATTAGGATAACGGAGGTTGGTTATTAAGACAGAACCTAATAATAACTTTCAGTAAATTATGGAAATTTTATATGCATCTGTTATTTTAGATAAAAATTTATTTAATGACTTTATTATTTTAAAATAATAATGATTTTTTATAACTAATAAAAAGAAATTTACATGTAAAACCAAAGCCTAGAATTATTTATGTCATACATCGTATTTATATTGCGCAAAGAATTACATTAAGTTTTTGCTGTTGCAAAAGAAAATAATTTTTTCCAGAATTTGTTTTTTTAAATATTTATATTTAACTTTGCTATTACCTAAAACTACTTCATGCCATAAAACTTTGAATTTAATGTAATTATGCTTGAAATATTTTTCTGCGTTTTCTTGTATTAGTTCTTATTATATTTAGCCTTTCTTAATTCTAATTCTTATTTTTACGCTTTCTTATTATTTCTTTACATTCTAAATTAAATTTACCTAAAAATGCATCTTTAATTAATAACTAAATAAAACTATTAAACAAGATATAAAATTAAAAATTTTAGAACTTCAATAATACAAAACTTGTTTGCCTTTATTTATTTATTTATTTTTTTTTTTTGAAAATAATATTATATGTCATGTGCAATTGATAGAATTCTGCATTTTATTTCAAAGAGTGTGCAAGTTTGATAGAAAGAACCCACTGATTGTGAATGAAAATTAAATTCTTTTAATGGTAGACGCCAGGGGATGGGCAAACTTTTTCGGTCTAGGGCCAAAATCGAAAAAAAAAAAGTTTGGTGGGCCAAGATAAACATTGGAGTATTCTCCAAAACATGATTAATTAGAGTGTAATGAAATACATTAGAAAAAATATATAGTTTTCTAAATGTATCTTTATTGAAATAGTAAGGGTTTTTTTTTTTTTTTTTTTTTTGTTTTTTTTTTTTTGTAGGACATAATCAATTTTATAAAAAATTTAAATATTTATCAATACATTTGTAATCTTCTTTTTTAAAAGAATATAGTAATGAAAAGAATCTTTGGTAAATACGATTAAATGACGATATGCATAAATATTCAATAAAAAAACAGAATACTTATCATAAGGAATATGCAGGTAAACACTTTGTACCAGAAAAAAATAAATGTTTTTGAGTGAAAATTTCAATAAGTAAAAGATACTTTTTTAGAAAAAGTAGTAATTTTCTTCAATAAGAGAAAAAATACTTATTTATTAATAAATAAGTAATGTTTTATGTAAATGAAAATAATGGGAAAAAAAATCACTTCCGATTTTTTTTTTTTTTTTTTTTTTTGTATAACTTACTAAATTGGGAAATATTATAAATTCAAATATATATATATAAATAAAATTATATTGTTTTCATAAGAAAAGTTTGCTCAAGTAAAGTAGAATTTTACGAAATTATAAACACTTTTCAAAAACGTGTTTTTTACTAGATAACACTTATAGAAATCGATAAGTATTCAATATCAACAGTATACCTTCAGATTTTGAATTGATAAGTTAGCGTCTAAAAGGATGTTTTTAACGGCTTCAAAATTCACAGATTTCTGTAAACATTATTATGAAAATGAAAAACAGAATGGTACTTACATATTAGATTTGTGTATAACAAAAAAGGAAATAAAATGTAAGTGAAAATGATTGATGAGATAGCTAGAAGTGTATACAATATTTTGAAAAAAAAATATTTGGGGTTAATAAATTGAATTAGTGTATATTCATTATAAGAAATAACATTTTAACTGTTTTAGTTTAGAAAATTGTAGTATAAGTGGTGATTATTTCTAAATGCTTGAAAATGCACACTAAAAATTTGTTTTTTAGCAAATAAAATCATGTATGTAGGAAGAAATATCATTAGGAAAATGTTTAAAATTATCTTTTTAATTATAAAAACTATCATAACATATTGTCCGTAACAAATTCATATTTTTCAACTTGAGGAAATTTGGCACATACGTAGCCATGACTTACGTAAGACCATAGGCCACTTAACAACTTGCAGATTCCTCCTGATTCCCCCCCCTCCTAATTTAATAAAAAAGTTATATATATATATAGATAGTCCACCAAAGGGGGGGATGAGGAACAGAAACTTTTGGAAACTGTAGACTTTTAGGTGTAACTGGCCCACATTTTCATATCATATAAGAGAAAATTAGAAACACTTCCTTCAGACAGACTGACAACTTTTGAACTTCAATTTTATTTTACTTATACACTCCAAGAGCCAAAACATTATGACCACCCCTACATTTTGCAATGAACTCGCCTGGATGACGTGAAGGCACGTGATCAAATGGAAGTGGTATTAAGTGGTTGTATTAATACATGCCAAGGCGGGTTGAAGCTGTGTTGCGCACCAAAGCTGGCCCAACTCGTTATTGACAGGTGGTCATAATGTTTTGGCTCTTGAGTGTAATTTACTTTGTAAAATGCTTTATACACATTATCACAATGGCCATCGAGTCGCCTCGTTTCTGAAAATAGTGATTACAATAATGTCGCCAGTGGATTCGAACCTCAGCCCTACTGCGTCCTAATGAGATAGTTCGAGTAGGTTTTTATGAAATTTTGTAAATCGTATTGTCCCGAATACAAAGGTATTTTCAGTTTTGCACAGATTTCTGAAGTTTATGTGCCGCTTGTATTTGCAGTAACTTGATGCGAGCATCGCAAAAACAAGTAATATATATAAAAAAAAAAAAATTTAAGTCAATTCCTACTTTTTTCACTGTATAGCAGAAAGTCCTTTATAAATAATTTTCATTCATTTTTTTAAGTTTATCTGGCGCCATCTATTGGTAGATATATGCAACTTAAATCTAACAAAAAACTAAAATGAATTAATTAAATTTAATTACTGAATTAATATTTGAAAAACCGTATTAATATCTAGTGTCATCCACTACAAGTTCAAAAATGTATTTGAACTTGAGTGAAGGATTAAAAAAGGGTTTTATGAACGATTGAAAATTTGAACAAAATTTGAAAAAAAAATTTGATATACATAGGGAGAGTGTGAGCTAATAGAAGGAATTGAAAAAATACACATATCATACATAAAATTGAAATTTTGTTTGTTAGACTGCTTTACAAATTGACAAGTTTCAACCTGGATCGTTCAAATCTGACACATACACAGGCCTACGTACACTTGTAGTTACTTTAAACTTGTTAATCAGCGTAAACTTGTTGGTTACTTTAAATTTTGTAGATTTTCACGATTTCTACTTGTTAATTCTCTTCTTATTAATTAAATAAAAACCTTAATTTTTTATTGATTTCGCCAGTTAAATTATTGCAAAAATTTTGGGCAGCAAATTTACAGTGTTTATTTTAAATCTACTTTCCAAATTAACACTGTTGTAATTCTTAAGCATAAACGCTAAGAGATAAAATGTGAAAAAAAAAAAAAAAAAATTTGGAATTATTGCACTATTTATGTCGTGTTATTTAAAATCTCAAACCTTTAATTCTGAAGAGATTTCTTTTTTTTTTTGAATAAAATTTATCAGAACTAAAATTATGTTACCGTCCTTTGTTTTATGTTCTGCTGCCGGGAAACACCGATGCGGAGGTGTTGAGTAGGCGAGTAATCTCGCTGGTCCAGAACAGGGGTAGCGCTGTAGCCTGGAAGACTGGTTAAGCTGCAAGTCTAGCCATAGTCTTATCTTCAAGTTGGTTTGATTCTGCATTTCATTTTAAAATTTTCGTAAATTGCCATTTTCAAAAAGATTTTTTAGTTTCCAAAATTTTGTCCCACCGAAGTGCGGTAATGTAGCAGTCTACACGGACAATCCTTTATGACCTGTAATATGTCCTCTATACTAAATTTTATTTCAAGACATATCGGAATAAAATTTAGGAAGAATACAGAATAGAACAATTAAAGACCGGGGCTTGAATGGCCGAGTGGCTAGCGCTCGGTACCACAGGTTTCGGGTTCGAGTCCCAGCGATGCCATGGATGTTTGTAGTGGTTCGGAATCCACTTAAACCATCTCCCGGTCCTAATAGGATCGTAGAGCGTTGCGGGGGCATTGTTACTCCGTGGCTTATCTTCAAGTTACACGCTCCCGCTGGGTAATGCAAAGTGAGTAACGTCTGTGCAGCACTTGCCTTAAGGCATCTAAGACCAAGCTGTCTAAGTGTTTGCCAGCTGCATTAGAAAGAAGAAAAAAACAATTAGGAACCAACGGTAAGCGGTCTGACGGCTAATTGGCTACAGCTTGGTTTTTGGCGTAAATTTTTTATTAATATTCAAAGCCATGAAAATAGCCTGATTAATTCTCAGATATTCTTTGCATACAACCAGGGAAAATATAAATTTCCATTTTCAATAACAAAATGGTCGGCTGACCTCGGACCTCCATAAAATTCCCGGATTCTTCTTTCTTACATTTAGAAAAATAAAATAACATTTTTATCTCCTTCCTCCATTATCTACGTTTGTTTGTTCTTTTTGCTCGTGAGCCAGCTAAGGCCGTCAAACTGGCATGGATCCCTTTCTATCAACAACACTAATCGTTTTATGACTACACTCCCGACAGCGTTCCCACGTTCAGTTCTCCCCCTCCTCCCTCCCCCCTCACTTTTTCCCTTACAATTCCCATAGTTTCACTGCCGTCCACTAGCTTTGTTAGTTTAATTTTTTTTTTTTTTCCAGTCCTTCCGATTTTATAATTGAAATAGGCTCATCCTAAATTCACTAAAACAGGGATGGGCAAACGACGGACCGCTGGAAGGTTCTATTCTGCCGCGGATAGAACTTTAATTTGCTGGTCTGAGGCAAATTAAAAGAAATATATATTTATATATTATATATCCATCTCCTTTTCTACTTTGATTAAATATTATTTTTTTTTTCTTCCTTTTTTTTCAAAGGACTGATGATTTTTTTTTTTACTTTCTCAATTTTTGTTCCATAAAACATAAATCGACGGAAATAGTAAACACAGACAGCTTTCAATCGGCAAAGTGTTAAAAGCTGAAGTTCTTTGTTAGTTATAGCTGTAGAATGGCGTCAATAAATTAGTTTTACAAATCATTATCGAAAGTAAGTTTCTCAAATTTAATATCTCACGCCCAGAAAACAGTGCTATGTTTGCTTCATCTTAAGTATGTGAACCAGTGTTTTCAACTATGAACCTTAAAAAGAATTATTTCAGAAGTATGGGCATTTAGCGGGAGAGTATGAACATTTCATGTGCATTTAGCCTCGTTCCTTAGAATCAGTACATCTCACTTCGAACCTCAATATAAGGAACTTTCAAAAAATGAAATTCATCTCATTAACGTATTAAAATTGTAATACTTGTATATCGTTCTTAAATTTTAGAAAAATTTATCTTGGCCTGCCAAATTTTTTTTTTTTTTCTAATTTTTGCCCGCGACCGAAAAAGTTTGCCCATCCCTGCACTAAAACTTTTATTGATATTTTAATTTACTATTCGCAACTGTGTAGATGTGCTGTAATAAGCACAGGAGCACTACCCCTTATTCAATCTCGTCAAAAGATGATTATAACCGTTCCAAAAATTTCATGTTATCATTCCGAAAATGTTTTGTTACTCTTTCCAAAATGTGTAGTTTCGAAAAAGTTAATTTTATTTTTATATCTGAAATAAATAGGCTTAAAAATTTGTAATAAAGTAAAATGAGATTAAAATATATGTTTAATATAATCTGGGTTTAGTGGACAAATTTTAAATTTCAGTTTTGCTAGGAAAGCGAAATAGGGAGTCTAATTTGTTTAAAGTACAATTTCAAAAACTCAGATATGACATTCCGAAAATTTCCACAATCACTTTTGAACTGTAGTTAAATTATATTAAAACAATAATTAGATTTATTTTGTACTTTTTGAAATATGCTTCTACTCAAAATATAACAAATTCAGAAAACAATCACACTTATTTTTGACTTCAAAAATGTATTCATTTTAAGCCAACCATATTTTATCTTTATTAATTTTTTGTGAAGATTAAAAATATACTGGTGAAAGCAAGTGATTTTCAAATTAAAAATTCAAAAAGTGAAATTTATCTATGAAAAATTACAGTTTTTGGATAAATAAAAACTTAACTAATAAGAATTTTGGTTGGACATGATGGATTCAAATGAAAAATAATGTAATCTCTAAATGTTTAAATTTTAAAGTTATAAGAAGTACAGACAGACATATAGAACACAATCACAATTTTCTAATTTTATAGAGGGAAAATGAATTAAAGCTGTTTTATGATGCCCCAGCTTAAAAAGCAATAAATCCTTAGTAAACAATTAACATATCTGTATTTTAATTATTGCAGCATGTTTATTTTTACTTATTTTTTTTTATTATTATTAGTTTTTGTAAATATTAAGTGCTGATGATGCGATTGATTGAAACAATAATTAAAAAGGGTGATTGTAATATAGGAAATTCATTTGATTAAAAAGTGCTTTTTTTTTTTTCGAGATTGTTCTTTACGCATCCAATAAAAAATAATGAATTAATTTAAAGAAATTGGCCCTATAAGAACTTTTCTTTTTAAGTTATAGAAATAACAGACACAATCACACATAAATTTACATTGTAGTGAACAGGTTGGGCAACCAGATTTAACTGGATGTGTTTGGGTTGAGATACTTGAGGCACAGGTTGGAGAACTCACAGCTTTATTTACACACGCAAAAACACCACACACATACAGTTAGAGACAGACAATATTTAATGCATTTAAAGACTGATAATTATAGATTCGTGGAAGGATTCCACTTCTAAGCCGAAAATACGAAACTCGGATAAGCGCAGAGTGCGCGAAATATATTTCCTCTCCGAGAGAGAGTCTGTAGGCCAATTGACAATTTCTCCTGAGTGCGACAGGGGAGTGCTCCTACCAGTGTGTAGGAGGAAGCATGGTTATAACTTAATTTTAAAAAAAGATTGCAAATGTCATAGAAATGTTTGCAAAAGCACTAGCTGGTTTTATATTTTTGATTGATATTAATTATTCTTGTATGTGAGAAGCTGGTGTTAGAAAACTTATACCAACATACCTTGTTTTAATTTTTACGTTACGGGTGTGTTATACCTAAAGTTGAATTTCAAATTTCATCCTTTACTGCGTGTACGTTAATTTAAATACTTAACTGTTATTCTATTTTTTAATATTAATTAAGTTGATATTTTATAATCTATCTATTAATTCTAAAGAGGAGTTATCCCCATTAGTACTCCATAATCTTTACACCAGTTGTCAGTCAATTTAATTGAAAATACCAAATTAAAACATTTAATTTGAGGAATTAACGTTATTGTAACACCATTAATTACTTAATATTAATTACTTATATATATTATTAATATTAATTATTAATATTAATTACTTAATATTAATTAATTGTTACTTAAGTAATTATAGTAATTTTATTAATTACATAATGCAATGGAGGATTTTGAATACAATTGCAGTGCCATCAATGCTAAACTTTAAATCTTACTGTTCACTACGCATGCGTAAAACAAGTAGGCTTTGCGCGAGGATTTAGTAAATAAAAAGTCTTTAATGCCAATGAAAAATATTAAGCTGGAAATAAATAAGTTTTTAAAGAACTACTACACAGCTACCCATAAATTATTGCCATTCCTAAAATTTAACAACCAATATGTCACACAAAATTATGTGAAAATATTTATTTTTTTTAATGATAAAAAAAAAATTAAACTTTCACAAATATAAATCAAAAGCTATATTTGCGATTATCTAATTATTCATTCAAACGTGACGTGTAGCCTTAGCCTCATTTATACAACAAACGTCCTAAATGCATTTAACCGAAGTTAAGGCTTTATCCTTCCCCGTTTTAAGCGTTTATCAACTTCCTATGCGTTTTGTAAATAAGGTAACGTAAATAGGAACTGGTTTGATTATCGCTTTAAGTCAACTTTTCATATTCTTGTATTATACGTCGTGCGTTTGTACTAATTATTCCTTTCTACTTTTTCTTTACACTGTAATTGATCACTGTATAAATGCATGCTTTAAAGAAAGCATAATGATGTACAAAAAAATTAAACAACTATTATGATTTTTTTTTTTTTTTTTTTTTTTTTTTGCCCATTTTTTAATTACGTAAACACATAGATATTTTTCATATAATTGATTTTTTATGGTGCATGCAATTGATTATTACGCAAACGGGAGTTAATTATTATAATCAGTCATATTTCATAATGTCTCAATACAGTAGCTTTCTTTATTTTTTATTTTATTATATATATATATATATATATTATATATATATTATTATTATTCGGTTTTCAGTAACGATTTGATAAATTGGTGGTTTTCTGCTTGGATTTAATTTATGAGTTAATACCGACCCCAAATAATAAACCCTTTATTTAAATCCTCAGCCAAATTCGACCTTTTCTTTTGCCTGATTAATCTTTAAATGAATAACGCTTAAAATTTAAAATATATTGATTTTCAATACGAAAAAAGAGGAAATATAAATGTGACGCTGAAGAATATTGAACATGGAAAAGATGTGCCTTTAATATAAAATGAAAAGTGGCTAGATTTTTCTTTCTACTACATCTCCACACTCTTTAAGTAGTTTGTCATTTTCCAATTCTGAGCATTTTGGTTTGATATCATTTGCAACAGCAACTATAACCAAACAGTGGGCTGAAAAGGTCGTAGGCTGACACATAGATGGTGCCACTAGTATTAAATCCATAAGATTTTTAGTTAGCCCTAACCTTCAAAAGACACGTGTATAAATTTGACAGCTGTTGCACTATTAGTATGCGAGTTATAGCATTTTTAGTGAAGCAACTTTTTGTTAGTTTGAAAAAAATGGATAAAAAAGGAATTTCGTGTGTTAATAAAGCATTGCTTTTTGGCGAAAAAAATACTATTGAACCGAGGCTTGACTTGATAAACATTATTCGGACTTTGCACCAGGAAAATTTAAAACCGTAGAGAAGTGGTTTGCTAAATTTAAAAGAGGCGAAATGAGCACCGAGGACGATGTATGCAGTGGACGCCCCAAAGAGGTGTTACCGATGAAAATATCAAAACGTCCAACAAATAATTTCTAATAACCGTAAAGTCTGAGACCCTAAAGATATCAAAGGAACGTGTTGGACATATCGTGAATGAATATTTGGATATGCGAAAGCTCTATTCAAAGTGGGGTCAGCGCGAGCTCACAATCGACCCAAAACAACAACGAATTGATGATTCTAAGCAGTGTTTGGAGCTGTTCAATCGTAATAAACCCGAATTTTTGCGTCGATATGTGACAATGGATGAAACATGGCTCCATCATTTCACACCGGAGTCCAATCGACAGTCAGCCGAGTGGACTGCACGTGATGAACACTAAAAAGGCTGTAACTCACATACTAATAGTGCAACAGCTGTCAAATTTATACACGTGTCTTTTGAAGGTTAGGGCTAACTAAAAATCATATGGATTTAATACTAGTGGCACCATCTATGTGTCAGCCTACGAACTTTTCAGCCCACCTATTAGATAATAGCTTCGGCGTTACTTAGGATAATAGAGGAGATGGGATGTGTCCAATTTTGTCACCATAGTTCGGACGAACTCGTCCAAAAATAGAAGAATTGACTCCACATTCTAGCATACTGATTTATACTTGCTTTTCAGTCTTTCCCTTCAATATCACTTGTCGGGTTTCAAAACCAAAGTCCTTTAGTTCGAAACCCTCTGAGATATCCACAAGGATATTCCAACCATTTCTTCTTCAATGGAGCAACAGCCTCATGGCGGCCAAGGCCTTCTGCTTACTGAGAAATTTCTAGACTGGCGATGTTTTCTTTTTACTAAGTAAAGCGTTAGTCCTACTCCCAACAGTCATATTAGACTGGGACCTACGATTTAAAGTGGTTCCGAAAAAAAAAAAAAAACATCTATGGCCTCCGAGACTCGAATCTAAAACCTGTGGCCTCGAACTCCAGAGGGCTAGTCACTCCATCAGGCCCATTCCAAAATAAAATGTTATTATTCATTGAAAATACCTCCTAATACAGACTATTTATATTTAAATAACAAATGCCATTATTCATTGGAAAAAACCTCATAATACAGACTATTTATATTTAAAGAACTTAAATTTATTCATTGGAAATACCTCATAATACAGATTATTTATGTAGGATTTAGTGTGTGTAATCACCAGATAGCGACACTTGCTTGTCTTTGACAGAGCCTGTTTACAACGTGGGGGGGTATTGAACTTTGAACTCTGACCCCACGAGAAGGGGAAGGAGCCCGTAGATGAAGAAGGAAGGAGGAGAACGCTAGCTGACACGAGACGGATGGGAGGCTGCGTCAAGCAGCGAGAATGGACGGTGATGTCCCTTAATTAATTGTTAATGTAAATATTGCTGTATATATAAATGTGCTTCATTAAATATGTGCTGTTGGAAGAAAAACAACGCTTCGTTAATGTGTTTGGAAATACACCCCTAGACACCCACTGCAAAAGTCCAGGTATTGTTAGACTGGTAGAGAAGTCTAACAAAACTGTAGGACTTCGACCGGATGAATCTATTGAAACCGGTGTAAACCCTTCAAAAATTGGGGGTTCGGCCGGAACGCATCTTTTTGACAAGCGGCAAAATCTACATTTATATTATAAAAATAGATGTATGTATCTGTACACGTTCCAGCATAACTTTCAAATTATATCTCTTAGGGTTCCATTTTTTTCTATCTGATACGTAATGATTAAAACTATCAAATCTTAGCGGAAGTAAAAAAATTATACAATAATCATACAATAACTTGAAAAAATTTTATAATACCTTGAAAAACGAAATATTATACAATAACTTGAAAGTATATTGAATATATAATATCTAAACTTAATAATAAAAATTTTATTTTTTTTTGAAAACATAATGCATAAACACTGTGACATTTTTCTAGCATTTTACTTATTTGGGATACGAAAGAAAATTTTTCATTTCAAAAAAAAAGTTCTTTCTTAAAGGAGAAAATATTTGTTGGAATATGAATATAAATAATTATTTTGTTATCACTTCGATCTCTTTTTTGATCAGAACTTATTTAAGTTAAGTTATTTTGTTATTTATTTTATTAAAACAAACGCCTTATTTGGAAAATTTCCAAATTCGATATTATTCTAATAAGTTTCATAGCAAATTTTTTTTTTTCTTCTTCCATTACGTCGCAATCAAATTTGGTTTCTCATAAATGCGTAAAAAATTTATTCAGAATTTCGAAGGTTCTCTGCTTTTTTTTACCATTTTTAAATTGTAATTAAATTATTCAACTTATCTAATCTTAGCGGAAGTAAATGTCGCAATCTCTCGAAAAGCCATTTTTTAATGTAAATTAGAATCCAAAATTTATGTCATAACCAAACGTCTTGAACCAAATCAAGATTAGTAACTTCTTTTCTAAGCTTTTTTCATGACATCCATAAAAAAAAAAGCATTATTTTCTTGCAGTTAAAAGTTATGAGGCAAAAAAATGCCTCTTCAAATACATATACATTAACGTGCTTTGAGTAACGATAAAAACTGCATCAAGTTTTAAACTTTTAACAACTTTTTCCAATTTTATTTTTAAATTATATGAACTCAGGAATCAAAACTGAATTCGTAATTCTTCATTTATTAGAAACAGAATAAACCAGCAAAATAAATTTTAATTTATAATTAAGTTCAGAGATTCAATAAACATTTAAAATGAACTCTTTTATCAATTTTTATGTACAACTACAACGTATCACCTCCAAACTTCTATCTAATCTTAAGAAAATATATATAAACAGTTTAATCATGGTATGTATAAAAGATAATATAGTATGTATAAGGCACGTAAAAATGATAAAATAGCAATAAACCTTATCCTTATCATTATGAAACACATCCACATGCTAATCTTCAAACATAAACTTTCCCTTCACTGCCTCAAGGTCTGCCTTAAAGGCTGACTCAGGCTCTTAATAAAGGTTTTTTCCAAATATGTATCTTGAACATTATATCTTTCAGAATAAATACACTGCTTGCACAAAATGTGTATCCTGCAATAGATCCCTGCTCATGTGGATTTGGAGTTTAAAGAAATTGCAGATTCTTTGGTGAAGAATGTCAGAAAACTGGATCAGATTGCTCGTCCTACTTCCTCCCTTGCAGATGCAAATGTCTTAGCAAAATCTAAACCTATAATTCCTTCTAAGATCAAAACGAAATACCAAATTACAGAACTAAATGTCGACAGAAGAACAGCTACTACTCTCACAAGATTAAGATGAAGCACCACAAAAATATGAAAATTTCGGCTGATGGCGTTAAAAATACCAAAAAATGATGCAACTGCCTTAATGTCGAGCTTACTCCTCATCATATCTTTGATTGTCCAGCTGTTGCAGCCGTCATACATTATCTGGGCCATCCCTCGGAAGAGGATTTATGCTCCGAGCTGGAAATCAACATAGCCAATATTAGAGAGTTTTGCATAACTTTTTATCGTCCGATATTTTTCTTCCTAGCGCTCATGCTCATAAGAAACATTGTACCTATTGCGCATGCTTATCTGTAATACCTCACTACTGAGCTATTCCTATGAGCATGCGCGCTAGGAAGAAAAATATCGGACGATAAAAAGATTTTTTATGCAAAAACTCTCTATTATTCGAGAGCACCCCGATATTTGATTTTCTTGTACTCCTTAGGGAATACGACAACAACGTAAGCTTTCACTAAATTTGAATTTATATTATTCTATTATTCTCTACATTTGAATTTATATTATAAACCAAAATTATGTTTGTTGTGCGCATTTGTCTTGACCTGCTTCAGCAATGTGTATTTCCACATCTTTTGTACATCTTGTTTATTCTCACTTATTATGAATGTGGGATTTATTTATCTGATAATCACCAAATAGCGACACCTTACGGACGCTTCTCTTTGACAGAGCTGTTTACAACGTGGAGGTGTATTGAACTTTGAACTCTGACCCCACGAGAAGGGCAAGATCCCCGCAGATGGGCGCGGAGAGACAGACGCTGGGAAGAACGGATGGGACGCTGCGTCAAGCAACGAGAGAATGGACGGTGTTGTCCTTTAATTAATTATTAATGTAAATATCATTGTAAAATATGTCATTAAATGACTTCATTTAAGTAACGTCCCGTTACTGCGTTTTTGCATGTCAAATACCCTAGACACCCACTGCAAAAGTACAGCCACTGTTAGACCAGTAGAGAAGTCTAACAAAAACTGTAGGTTCGGCCGGAATGCATCTGTTGAAACCGGTGTAACCCTACATAAATTGGGGTTTCGGCAGGGGATGCGTCTTTCACAAACGGCTAAATCTACATAAATTGGGGCTCAGCCGGGATGAATTCGTCGGACTGTTGGAAGTAGCTAACTCTACATGAATACTACGGAAAACCCACAAATGGCCTATAAAAGGATGGCTTTGCATTGCAACAGGCCGTTTTTTTGTTAAATAAAAGACAGCTGTCTTGAATATATATTTGTTATATGAGTGAAAAAAAAAACCCACTGGGCAGCATGACTATCGATACGATATCACAATCATCATCGAAATTCATCCTTTTCTGAAAGCATTCACTGCAACGGACGCCGTGAGAGATTTGAACCTTAATTCTCCTGCACAAGTTATTACTGGGCTATAATTTGGTTTCTGCACATCTTAGAAGATGGAAATGTTTATTTAAAATTTCGTATTCCATCACATCTGAACAGATGCCTTCAGTGGAAAATACATCACTAATGAATTGGAAATGATGAGCGTGTTCCTTGCATTCTTTAAAGTCGCCATTCTTTACGAGAACTTTACGTTACGAGAACTTTACTTCTTTAAGAGAATGCATCAAAAGATAATAGAATCTAGTGATTATGTGTATCCCCAATGGCGAGATAAGACAAAAATCCAAAGACCGTCAGTAAACATGACAGGAAATTGGCTTTCTTCTATCATAACACATTAATGTATCTCTACATTAGTGTACTATTGGCGAGATAAACTTGGTGACTTTCTTTTATTATAACACACTAAAGTATCTTCACAAATTTAATACACATAAACGTGGCATTTTAACACAACAGTCACATAACCTATCACGGATAAACCTATCAATTTTTGAGTTATAATATACTAAAATATTGGCATTCGTTTTTAATTGATTCTGAATTTATTTATTCAGAACAAGGTAATTGGATTAACAATGAAAATTATTTATTAATGGGGTTTTCTTATCTATTAATTTTTATATTTTATACTGCCAGATTTTGTCCCATTATTTATTTATTAAAATTTATAACAACTGCATTATTCTTTATACTATTTGAAAAAAAAAAAATATGATGAAAATATTCTCTTTTCATGGATCTATGTTTACGAGTATATCGTGGAAATCGTTTGCGTGTAAAATCTTATCCTGAATCTAGAATCGTATTTGTATTCTAATATAACTGTGGAAATTATAAATGAATCACACGTAAAAAATCTAGATTATCTTTAAAACAATGAAAAAATCATTAAAATTTGAAGTTGATTTCATTTTAAAATTGATTTATTATAACAACTAAGTTGTAGTAAATCAGATTGAAGTGATAGATCGAATAAAAATATGAAATCTATCAGAATAAAAAGTGAAATTTCTGTAAAAGCATGGTTCAAACTATGGATGCACAGACTTATGAACCACATGAACATGAACTCTCTATCCCTTTACTGCAAGCCTTAAAAATAAAATTTGAAGATTATCTAATAATAATAAAATAATACAGTTTAATATCTAAGATTATAAGACAATATAATATAAAATAGTCAATAAAGAATTTGGTGCATGATATTATTTAAATTTAATAACTATTTTTAGAACTTGGGGTTCAATTTTTATTATCATCAAACACACTAGTATTAATCAAATGTCTTTTTGCTGTTTGTTTGTTATTCTTATCTAAAATTATGCGTTCTCAAATAGTTGCAGATCTTAAACAAACTAAAGTAATCCAATGTATTATTTAACAACAGCAATAATACAATTAATTTAACAATACAATTTTAAATGGTGCAGGCTTTTAAAAATAAATATCGTAAAAGATTATGTAGATAAAGATCATGCATCTGGACAAGCACATCACTGATTAAAAGATCTGATCTATTTGTCTGCAATAAAATAGAAAACATTGAATTAAATATTTTTCTAATCTTTACATGTTTACATTTTTGTTAAATTAAAGCTGGGTCATGTTTCTTGTTTTAATCATTCAACAAACCCTGAAAATCTTCCAAAAAAATTGCCATTTACATTTTTCAGGAGAAAATGGAGATATAATGAGCCAGGCCATGGCCTTACGTCACTGGTTGAAATATTTAGCAAGTAGTAGAATATCACGCTCAGTTAACATGAACATTTAGCTTTCTATTTAATCAGAAGCATAAGAAATCAAAGTGATAAAAAGATTTTAAAATTCTATTTATTCACCCCTGCTTAAATATCCAGTTTTTTATATTAAGCGTTTCAATGCGATCTTTTACAGAGAATTTTTTAGAGTGGTTAAAAAGCATTCCTGAAATAATCAAAAAATACTCAAGACGTATTCTAAAAGCCACTTTTTTTTTGTTTAAATCTTTCATAACTGAATTCTTTTCATTTTAGATTTAAATTCTTTAATACTTAATTAGATTAAATTATTCTTAAGATCTTACAGCTTCTTCTTGTGATCTGAAGCTTAAGATCTATATTTATATTAAACTTATAATTATGACATAGAATTCTCATACTATATATATTTAAATTTAGATACGTATTCATACAAAAATTTAATGTATTTCATTTGGATATTTAAATTTGGATGGTCAAATTTAATGTAAATTAATTGAAATATTGTAATAAATCCTAAAAGATTAGTTAGATCGGAAACATTATTAATAAACAATTAAAAAATAAAATAATATAATATCACGCTTGTTTCGGTTTCAATGGTTAACCTAATTTAAATTCTTATCAGTATCAACTATTGATTTCTTTTTTTTTATATCTTCTAGTATATATTTTCCTGGTACCGAAGATGCAAGACTTTCTTAACCTTCGGTAAAAACCAAACTCCACTACCAACAAGGAAATATCGTTCTTTTTACAATGAATAATTATAACGGTCCACAACATTAAAGACACACCCAATTCCGGATTGAATGAGCTACGTCTATGGACGAAGGTCATTCTTCTAAAACATTACTCGAACTTTTTTGGCAGTTACGTGAAGAACAGGTGGTAATGGTCTCCAGGCGTATTGGAGATTTCTTCGATTATTCTTTTTCTATTCGTGTTGGTTTTGTTTACAATCTTCATTTTCTTTTCACATCTGGTTTTAATATTCCGTTACTCAGACTTGTTCGTAGCTTGTTGACCTTGTTCGAAATTTTGTATATAAATCGTTCGGATCGTGATAGAATTCACTGATATTCTAATCACTTCCAGAACATTCAAAATGATCGCTAAGGTAAGAAAATTTGTTCTATGATAGATTAATTTTAAATATACAGTGTTTGTAAGTATTTTCCGTAAATTTTACGAAAAATAAATTCTGTGAAAGTGTTTCTTCTGCTAAAATGAAACTTTAAAAGATTCGTTTTTATTGCAAGTGGATATTCGGTTAAAACATTTAATGAAAATAGAACATAAAATCTAGTGAATTGGTAATGTAGTAGTTAAACATATTGAAAATGATTACAAATGTTTTTTGGATATGAATAATTTTTATTTAAAATAATTTTTGAAACGGATTTTTAAATATTTAACAAATTAGTACTAAGTATTAAGAATGTAATTAGTACTAAGTATAAGTTTCTCTATCTATGATTTTTATAGTTCACCTTTCGATCTGAAAACGCATTTTTTGCTTATTTTTCTGCCATTTTCCTGATAATCTTTTTTAAAACTGTTTTTTAAACTGAACGTTCATTAGATTTAAATTTTTCGGTATTTAACAATTTGGCTACCGTAAAAATAAAACGAAAAAAATTTTTTTTTTTTTTTTTTTTTTTCAAAACGAAATACGTATGCCTTATGCGCAGAAAATAAATCACACTTTTAATGTGTCAACATATAGAGAGAGAATAGCTGGTATTATGTATGTGTATCAGTATTATATGTATGTAACTGATATTATATACTATGTGTATAGGATATTATAAATGTACTGCGTTTATATTACAACGAGATAGCAAGGTTCAAATTACTCCTTGCATTCATAATACAAAGAGATACAAGATTCATATTACAAAGAGAAATTAAAAGTGTTATGAGAATAAGTATAGAGATATAATAGATATAATAATATAATAGTAATAGAGATATAATTTATTATTTGAAGAAAAAAAAAATGGCACGGGTAAAAAATATTCTTATTCATCTAAACTAACACTTTTTATCTAAAATTAACAAATATTTTGCATAGATACTCTCTGACTGATTTTCACCAGCGTTCAGTAATTTGGAGATTTCTAATTTAAGTTATTGATTAAAAATTCATCCATTAATAATAACACCCTTAATTTTGCGATGAGTACTATTGATTGATGCAATATTTTCATACAATGTATTGTCATGATTTTAATCTTAATACATAATATGTTTATTCGAAAAGAACTACTTGGTTAAATCCATTAATTTTTTTCTCTATACTTTTCTGCCACCATCAACTCTTATTTCTTGTAAAAATGCATACATCAAATTGAGTTTTACTTCTCTTGTTCCATTAAATCTACCAGCTTGCTTGTTCCATAATCCATTGCTTGTTCCATTATCTATAATTTATTATTTTATTCACCAGCTTGCCTTCTATTAGCTCACACTTTATTCAATCCCTATATATATCATGTTCAAATTTTCAATCGTTCATAAAATATTTTTTTTGTTCCTCCACTCAAGTTCAAATACATTTTTTTATCTTGTAGTGGATGACACTTGATGTCAATACAGTTTTTTCAAATATTAATTCAGTAATTAAATTTAATTCATGAATTTTAGATTTAAGTTGCATGTATTGCCAATAGATGTTGCCAGATAAACTTAAAAAAAAATGAATGAAAATTATTTATAAAGGACTTTCTGCAATAGAGTGAAAAAAAGTAGGAATTGACTTTAAAATGTGTTTTTATATTACTTGTTTTCTCTATAGTTTTTTTGCAACCACCAACTCTTATTTCTTGTAAGAATATATGCATTAAATTGAGTTTTACTTCTCTTGCTCCATTAAATCTACCAGCTTACTTGTTCCATAATCCATTTCTTGTTCCAGTTCCATGCTTGTTCCATTATCTATAATTTATTTTAAGATTTTGTTTTTAACGTAAACCTTTTATTTTTTGGGCATCGTCAACGGACCCTAATTGCACCGATAGCTTTAGATTTTTCGATCTCCTGCTTTAATTGTTCTCTAGTAGGAGATGTTTTTCTTAAATGTTAAATTCTTTTTATTTATTTTAATCATTTCAATTCATTAATTCAAGAAACTTCATTTTATGCTAGTGTTTTAATTACTTTAAGATGTGGAGATATTCTGGTTCTTAAAACCACCAAGGAACTTCGTAATTGGTATGCCCGTTGCCCCCTATAATTTATTATTTTATTTATTTATAGGTTGTCTTCCTCTGCGCTGCCCTTGCAGCTGCACACGCCACACTTATCACCCCAGCTGTCCATGGACTCGCCATCAGAGCCCCAGTAGCTCCACTTCTTCATGCCCCAATTGGTGTCGGTGCCCTCTTCTTCTAAAACTGTTGTCGCCGCCCCAGTCCTCACCAAGACTGTCGTTGCTGCACCCGCTGCCGTCACCGTCCAGCGAGAAGTAATCACTTCTCACCATGCCGCCCCAGTTGCAGTGGCTGCCCCAGTCTACACTACCACCATCACCCGCACCGCCCCAGTTGCTTCTGTCCTCGGTCACTCTGGTCTCTTGGGAGCAGCCCCATTGGCTTATGGACTCGGATATGGCAGTGGAGTTCTTGGACATGGAGTTGGCTACTCTGGAATTGCTGGTCATGGACTTGCCTATGGACATGGAGGTCATGGACTTTCTTATGGACATGGAGGTCTTGGACTCGGATACGGAAAGCTTGGATACGGAAAATACCTTGCTGTAAATTGTTTCACTTAAGTTATTTTTAAGCCACTCATTGTGAATAAATGCACATAAATATATTTTACCTGGTATTTTTTTTTTTTTTTTTTTTTTTTAATATTGTTTCACGTATATAATTCTGTTTCGATTAGGAAAATAACAATTTTGAAATTTTGAAATGTCGCCAAAACTAATTTAAATAAATAAATTCAGATACACTGAAATACTACAATATATCAATTAGTAAAAAAAAGAAGATGAAGACGGATGAGAAATTTTTATATTAGCTTTAATTAACTTCTAACTTTTCATGTTTTTTTATTTAACTAATATCTTGATTAACTAATACCAGACAGCAGATAAATTGAAACTGGGGTGATAATTGTTTTTTTTATACATTCATACATAAGTTTTAAATTAAAAAAATTATTATTGCAATGATATTATTAAAACAAAATGTCAACTCCATATCATAGTTATACAACATGAAAATATATATATATTAAGAACTAAATTTAACTTCGAAAAGAACTCTTTAGTATTTATAATTGCCAATTGTTCCTTTTAGGAATGATAAAAGATAAAACAAACTTTGGCAAAAACAAAGATAAGATAAACTTTACATATATAAAGTTCATTAAATAAAAATATTTAAAATATATAAGAATTTTATATATTTGCATGAATTTTAAAATATCATTATATTAGTATTTGCTACAATATGCATAATATTAAATAATTCTTTAAAAAAATAGATTTCAGAGAAATATTTAAACAATCAGAGAGTAACGCAAAAAATTAAATCAGAAATTATGCACCAATACTAATTTATATTCATTGATATATATTTTCATTCAATAACAAATTAGTTGTTAAAAAAAAGAATGTTATTATCTGCACTGTCAGAATCACTGTTATAATCTTTAAAATGTTCACTTCATAAAAAACTTTCATTTTTGCATGTTGGCAACACCATTTCGAAACATAAACAAAATTTACATGCAATTCAACGTATGATGCAAAATTTTACCTAAATAGCTAAATTATTGGAAATTGAAGAAATTAAAGTTTAATATGAATCTAAAGTTATAAATTAAATTCTTAAAAGGGTTTGAGTTAATCTATATAATATTATAATAATTTAAAAAAAAAAAAAAAAAAAACGAATGTGCCAGAATGTTGATATACAGAATGAACATAATTTATGTCCGATAGCTGAAAACTACAAATTCTATAGAAAGACGAAAAATTTGAGGCCAAATCGCAAATTAGAGGCCGTTAGATTTGATGATTTTTTTTTTGTGGCGCTAACTCAGCGATAAATCGCTAAATGTGGCAACCCAGATTTTTTTGTATTGTTTGCAATTCACTTCACTTACTTTTTTTTGGCGCGCTTTGGCGAAAACAATTTTGAGATCATCCTATTCTGCGATTTTGCCAACATTTTTAAAAAAATGCAGTAAATGTTGTCATGATGGTAAAAATTCGTAGTTTGAAATAACCAGAAATCTGGAATCATTGGAACAATTTTATCTCTCTAAAATTAACTAGAATGTAATAATAATTCATTCTGCATAATAAATGAAATTAGCAATCCTTGAGGATCAGCAATTAGGTTTAAATCTCCTTAATATTAAATCACTAGTATTTTTGTAAATAAATGTGAACTTTCAAAACATATATTAGTTTTTCACTGATAATAATCTAAAATCGACAGCTTTAATGCAAAACATACAATACATGCAATGGTCTAAAAGTGAGCCATACTAACTCTTCGGGATCAGAATTTTATTTCAGAAAAGTTTCCATTCATTTGTGGCTAAAATAGGAGATTATTTTGGAAAAAGTGTAGCTATTTTTATTAATCTTGGAACAACTGAAGCAGATTTTTCCTTCCCTCTCTCTCTCTCTCTCTCTTTTTTTTTTTTTTTTTTTTACTAGAATGATATGAAATCAATCAATGATATAAGACAGTAACTAAAATGAAAATGTTAGCATCCAAAATCAACACCTGGCATGTACTTCATTATGATTTCTTTGAACAATTGAAGAATGAGCAAAATCCCATTGTAAATTTTTTTTCACCCCTCAGAACTTTAAGTTGTAAGTTGTGACAGCACAAGTTGATTTACTTAATATTTAAATTATCTGCGTTTTTGGTAAATATTAAGAAAATATTGATGAAAGCTGGGGATTTTAAAATGAAAAAAGCTCTATCTGTCTACAAAAAATTACATTTTTATTTGATTAAACATTCAAAAATAAATTTTTCAATAATTTTTGCTTACGAAACGGAAAAAAAAAATTAGATTTTGTGAAAAAAAAAAAAATTAGATCTCTAAGAGCTCCAATTTTTGAATGTTATTAATTAAACGCGCGAACACATATAAAACTCTTGCTTTTATTTAAATGATAAAGGTGGATATAAATATGGCCAATAATAAATGCATGAATATAAAACAGGTAAAATCACTTATTTTTGAAAAAGTTATAAATATCAGAATAATTGTCAATTCATTAAAAAAATAGATTGTTGTTACTTTTTCTTCTTTTTTGTATTCTTGAAAAACATTATATATATATATATATATATATATATAGAGAGAGAGAGAGAGAGAACTCTGAGCTATTATCAATTATTATTTACAAAAAGAATCATAAATAGAGAATTAAATAATTAAATTTGATTCATTTCATAAATTGGACAATTTCTTTAAAAAACAAAAAGGACGAATTACAAACCTGATAGAGAATAAAAATAACGATAAAATATGGATGAAATCGTAGAATGTCACACAAGTGGAGTTTTTACACAACTCAAAAAAAGTTTAAGTTCATTGCTCAATGCAGAAAATGTCTCCATAATGGGCTTGATAGTTATGGAACAGCCTCAAAGTTAAGGAACAGCATGTTTTTCGAAGCTCACCATAAAAAAAATGTCAGTAAAATAAAATTTATAGTTTATATAAATGATAAAAACGAATTTTATGCAAAAACGATTTTTGTTTATAGAAAAGAACAGGTATATATATGAGTGAGAGAAAAATATGCAAATATCAGGCTTTCGTAATTACGCGTGTAACTTTTGTTGACTTACAGCTTTTGTTAGCAGATTCGTTGACAATAGGCAGTGGGTCCCGCAGTGTCTGAGAGAAGCCGTTTGCCCGATTCGTTAAGGTGGCGGTCGGTCGGATGGATGAAAATGGGGTTGTCCCAGGCTGATGCTGCTAGGCGTCTTAATGTGTTTCTCAGTGGGGTCCACCGTCTCTGGAATCAATACCAAACCGAATATTCTGTGTCCAGAAGACATTTTCAGTTCGACCAAGAGCTACAACACCTGCAGAAGACAGTTTTATAGTTCTTTCGGCCCGAGGGAGAAGAAGCATTTCTGCAACTTGTTGCAGACCAGCATCAGGGAGTAGAATATCCGCTAGTACGGTGCAAAGCCATCTTCACAATTCAGGTCTCTATGCAAGGCGACCAATTGGTCGTGTTCCCTTCAACGGACGACAGAGAAGGACCTGCTTATATTGGGCAAGAGAACACGTTTCCTGGACCAAACAGCGATGGGCTCCTGTACTCTTTACAGACGAGACCAGATTCACCTGAAGAGCGATTTAGGACGTCTGCTGATCTGGAGGGAACAAAGCGCCAGATACCATCGATCCAACACTGTCGAAAAACACAGTTACCGAAGTGGTGGAATAATGGTTTGGGCAGGGATCTCACTCGGTGGTCACACTGACCTGCATGTGTTCTAGAGAGGAACTGTGTCTAGTTTGAGATATTGGGATGAGATCCTTGATCCATATGTCCGCCCATATGCCGGTGCAATTGGCAATTTTTTCATTCTGATGGATGATAATACACGACCTCAAAGAACTGCAGTTTTTGAGGAATATTTTGAGGGTCTTGGTTTGGAGCGAAGGGAATGGCCAGAGCTCGATCTCCAGACCTGAATCCGATGGAGCATCTTTGAGACTATATTGGTAGACAGGTTGCTGTTTTAAGTCCTCCTCCAAGGTCTTTAGTAGAGCTGGAACAAAGCTTACTCCATGTCTGCTTTTCGCTTCTCATTTCGGTAACCGACAACTTAATTGCCAGCATGGAAAGTCGATGCTGCCAATGCATTCAAGCTAGGGGTGGACATATCCCTTATTAAAACTCATTTTTGTTATGTTTCTATGACATTTTACCACATAAAAACTGTGATTATTATTTTCTCCAAGAATGGACTTTTCCAGCAATTTTGCTTTTTTTTCGTTGTAATCAGTTTGCTTTTTTCTTATGTAAATTTCGATGTTGCAGTCAATACATAACTGTTTTGTGCACATGTCATCCAAATTTGGTGTTTCTACATTCCTTCGTTTGCCAATTAGGCTAAAAAACGGTTGTTCCTTAACTTTTGGAGGCCATTATAATTGGATAGTAGACTAGAAGCTGGATGTTACTTGTCAGCAGCATAAAAAATTGTTTATTGAAAATTGAATTTAGTATTGTTAGAAGAAATAGGTGAGTCAACAATTAACCTTGATCAGCCCAGAATTTGATTGGCAATGTCATTGAATTAACAAAGAACTGTTACCGTATATGACGTAAAGATGTTATTACAAAAAGTTAAAGTTGAGTATATTGAAAGAGATCTATACTGTCTTTAGAAATGTATTGAATGGATTAGGAGTGAAATGCCATCGTGTATTAAATATCACGGTATTCATATTGCTTGAGAGTAGTGGCGTCATCTATAATTTGCTGATTGATTCTAATGATAGTGATGCTGTGAAATCAAATTGCATTGATATTGATATGTAGCTGTCTATAGAAGAGATTATAGTGATTGAGAAGCATAAACTAAATAATGAGGCAATCATTGAATACAAGAAAATTAACGTTATTATAAACAGATTAAATTCCATCGGAATATTTTTAATGATAACAGTCAGGAATTTTATTTCCAGTAGGAATTTCAGTGAACACCCAGTAATTAGGTGAGGCAGTGTAGGCAAAGGCTTGGCTTGAAAAAACGTAGGCTGGCTAAAAAAACAATTGGATATGAAAATAACCATTATACTGTTGTCCTAGCTTTTAATATTCTTACAACTATTCTATGCTAATTTTCAAACTCAGAACTATGCCAAAAGAAGACATTTCCCGAAGACTAATTGTTCATATTCACGATGAAGATTGAATGGATCAGAATGGGTTGAAGGTCCGATTTCAAAAGTGTGGAATAGAAGACGTTGAAATTTTATACAAACCTGTCCTACTGTAGTTTGAACATTTCAGAAATTATAAAAAAAAAAAAAAAAAAAAAAGAAAGAAAGAAGAGAATACTGTTTCAGAAAAAAATGTCTTCATATCTGGAAATTTGACATCTGGGAAATCAATCATTTGACATCATTATTAACAAATCCTTCATAACTGCAATGTGAGACGAAAGGAAGCAATAGATAAAGTCTTCTAGAAGTAATTTGAAGTCAAAAAATGAACGGAAAACCAATTATAGAAGTTTGTACCCAGATAGAAAAGACAATTGAATAATGGGAAAATTGAGATCTGTGTCAAGTCATTTTAAAAGTGTGGCATATCAAACGCCTCAAATGGAATTGAGGTTAAGGCAAGATATATAGATAAATAGTGATTTATCATCACACGCAAATGAGGACAAGCTAAAGAGCTATCGTAGAGCAAAGACAGTTTTGACAATGATGAGGAATTTTATGGATTCTATGACTAATAAAATTTGAATTCATTGCCTTTATATAATTTAATTTTTTCCAAATTACTTGTCCGAAAATCAAGATGTGTCTTATACATGGGAGCAACTCACAAGTCGGGAAATGTATATATTACAAGCAAATTAAATTTCATCAGTATATTTTGATAATGCATTGCAATTAATTTGCTGTAATGAAACTAAGGATAGACTTCGCATCATTTGCCAATAAACGACCCATTTAAAAAAAAAATTATACTATTGCCATGATTTTTTTATTTTTTATCTTGATTTGACGTTAAGTTCAACCAATGTAGGTATAAGTGACTCAAAATTATATATTTTTTTATATAAAATCACCAAATTCTAATTATGCAGCTTCTTATTGGCCATTAGTATTTCTATCTTACTAACAGCTATCAATTTTTTTATATTTGACATCTCAACTCATGTCTTCCTTTGTTACTTCGTTACCGCATTCTGAGATTACCGGTACTTGTATTGTGAAATCTATCTAATAATTAGTGCTAAAAAAATTTACTAAATACTGTCATTCAAGTATGGGTGATCAGCGTAAGTATATTTATCTTGAAAATAATTTTAAAATTTTCTAGAATCCATACGGAAAATTTTTTTTTTTGAAGTTTTCGTTGCGGATCGCGCCATTTTGCATTTAGGAGCCATTTTAAAATATTACTCCGATATTTTAGTTCAATTAACCACTGTTTATCTTTCTATATGTTTTTTACTTTTTAATGTAGATTTAGGGAACAATTTTGGCAAATAATATTGCAATGCGTATTTGTTAATGTAATAAAAATTATTTTATGGTGAGTTCATAGTTCAATGTATCCTGTGATATGGATTAGTTATTAATGTACTTCGAAAATGTTTATTCTAAAAGATAGTTCTAACGCTCAGATAGCATTGTGTTTAAGTTAAAAAAAAAAAAATTATGCATGATTTCTGCTTTAGTGCTTAAAATTGTTTTCTTCATTTATATAATTTTTTTTTAACTATGTAATATAATAAGCCTAAGTATTGTAGGTTAAAATCTAGTAATGAAATTTGGGTAACTGCTGTGCTACATTGGCAAGAGAATTGATTCTTCATGTCATTAAGATTTTTCCTTGATAATTTGTGAGTTCACTGACATTATAATGTAAAAAAAACAGGCTAAAACATAATTCTATGTTGGAATAGTAATTTAGAAGTAAACATATATATATAAAATTATTTTTTGTCATCAAATATATTGTATTACAGAATATATTATATTTTAGCAAACTATGATTATTATTTAATTGTTGGTCTTTTATATTTAGTCATATATTATCACAAATTCTACATTAAAAAAAATGTGCTTTTTGTAAGTTATAAGTACAGGAGTTCCTTATTTTATTTTGCATGATAAAAATTTGATCCCAGAGTGGGATTACTTATTTAAAAAAAAAAAAAAAAAAAAATTATTACCTAGATGAAGTTTGTAATTACTTTTTTTTTCTTATGCACAATATGAGAATTTTCTCTGCTTTTTAATATTATCTAAATGTAAAAATGTTGGTGATATTAAGATAATTACTAATGATTTTAATATGCCTTACCCCTTTCTTTTATTAAGGTTATCTGTGTTTAAAGCCTCAACCCCCCTCCCCCAACTCTGTAAAAGTCATTGGATTGCAAATTTTATGAAATGTTTATTCCATGAAAAAAATCTTGCACAAAATTTTCAATGTGTTCCTTTGTTTAAGTTTGGAATAAAGTTATGATTAAAGACAAATTCCAGAGAAAGAATAAATTTAATTTCATAAATTAAAAATAATTGTTTAATGTCTTTATTAATGTATTTTGCTTTTTACAATTCTGAAAATCCTCATGAAATTCATTGTCGTTATAAGTTAAATCATTTTGAATTAAATTAGAATGCTTACAAATAAAATTACAAATCTATTTAAGTATATAGATAAACTAGAGATTATATTATACTAAAATATATAATCTATAGTTTATCTATTTAAGTATATTTAACTGTTACATTCATTTAAATTTCTGTATTAAATATTATGTTTTTCATACTATATTACATATTTCATATTTTCATTTCTTGATGTATTTTTTTATAGAATATTCTCAGTACCCTGCTGGTCAAGCTGGGTAAGTACTGTTTAGATTACTTTGCTTGTATTTTCTGCCATAAATATGCAATCAATTGTATTTGAAAATTTTATTATTCATTATTTTAATTAAGGCAATGTTAATTAAGTGTAATTTTAAGTAGTATTTATTATTAAAAATATTTGATTTTAAATTTAATGTTCTAATAAGTATTTGGTGGTACTATTTTCTTTTATTAATCTTTATATCATCTAGCAGGACCTAAGGTAGGGTTGAATGTTGTTATATTACCCATCTAATGTAGCAATATTATGATGCATTAATTTTATACAGGTTTAAAATTTTGAGTATCTAACTTATTTCTGAACTATAAATAATAATGCTATGATTAGTCTCTAAATTTTTTAAAATACTGTTTTAATGGTTATTTTCTAATGTCAATTACATTCATCTTAGTTACCTGACCTTTTTTTATCCATTTGATTATTTTTTTATTGAAAAATGTATCATTTAGACCCTGAATAATTAGTTGCAATAGTTTCCCCCAGATAAGAACCAGCTTTTAGTTTCTTGAATAAGCATTGTATATATCAATCAGGCGAATCAAATTTTACATTATCACTTCTGAAGCAACATCGATGTTAATCGGTTTGAAAAATTGGGTTTTTAATCTTAATTTTACGTTTTTTGGGATCAATAGTACAGAACATTATTATCTTAAGTAGGATTTTGTTAATATGGGATATGCAATGTTAAACTTACACCAGTATTTTGGTATGTATCGATTTATCACCGGGTCTAAAGATCATTATTATCATTGCCTTTTTTAATCATTTGTTAAAAAAATGTAAAATCAGATTTCAAAAACTAAAAAAAAAAAAAAAAAACTGTTCTCAATATATTAATGTTTTATTTTATAAGAAATTTTCTTTAATTATTCTTCAGTTAGACCTTATTTAAAATTATCTCATTGGCATTCCTTAATAGAATCGGTTATTGTTACTAACAAGATTTTTGTTCCTGTTAGCTATGCTATTGCTAACTAATCTTGTTAGGAATTTTCTCAATTCTCTGCCTTTTAAAATTATATACATTTATATATATCAAAAAGTAGTAAAACTTCAGAAAAATTTTAATACAAATTTATGGTATAAACCAAAATATTAGATGTATGCAATACAATTAAAATAAAACTGTTAGCAAAATTATATCAAGTTATAGTAAAATTATCCAGTTAAAAGCAATTTCATTAAAAAAATATTTGAAATATTTTTTTACTGTGTAGATAAAATAAAAAAAATATGATTTTAAATAATTCATCTGAGTTACAAATTAATAAAACATTTATGTTTTTAACGATAAAAAGCATATCAATTTACATCGGGAGAAACATTTTACTCATGTAACATGAAGCAATTTAATCATTAGTGACTTAAATTAATGGCTAAGATATTTTTGCTAGACATTATTAATATGTATAAAGGTATGTTAATGAGCTTGCACAATAAAAATAAAAAGTGAGTTAAGT
The DNA here is from genome assembly GCA_021605095.1 of Caerostris extrusa. Taxonomy (NCBI): domain Eukaryota; kingdom Metazoa; phylum Arthropoda; class Arachnida; order Araneae; family Araneidae; genus Caerostris; species Caerostris extrusa. The sequence goes on along the minus strand of BPLR01017652.1, from coordinate 167,621 downwards.
ATAGAAAATCTTTTTTTTTCATGCAGCTTATGTTATAAATTAAATATTAGTGGCTTTATTTGAAAATATTAATTTCTTTAAAATGTCGATAATTTTAAATACAATTTATTTTAGAAATTCTAACCACATATATTAGTTTATTTAAATACAAACCTACATTTCTTATTTTGTGAGATGTGTCTTATAACTATGATTAAAATTTATTTTCTTGATCAATTATTAAAAAAAATGTGTATGAAGTGCAATGAAATATTTTTTTCTGCATTGTGAAATCTTATAAGCATTAAACATTTTTAGGTATTCCTATGGAAGTTATGGTGGTGATGCTTCCTATTCCCAAACTGGTTACGGAGGTTCAAGCACAGGAGCATATGCTGTAATTATATAATGTCTTTCTTTAAAAAATCACTTATCTAGAATTGACATTAAAAAGAATTTTCCGATATATTAAACTTTGCTTTTAATGAAATACTTTTACTTTACTTATACACATTTTTTATCAATCAAATTTAATCTCAAATACTAGTTTAATAATTAATATTAAATTTAAGAATAGTTATTTGTAGGTGCAGGAATCTTAATTCAGACCTATATATCCCTTTTAATGTTCAAGAAAGGCTGGGATAATCAAATTATGGGATAATTTTCAAACATCGAGTAGCAATGCTTTAATAAAGAAATGCATAAATGTACATACTTGGATACATGCATACTGTAGTGTCTCGTGGGTTCCAATATAGTTACAACTTCAAAAATAGAAATTTTTGTGTTATGACTTGCTAATAACATTGTTGCCTGTCAGTTAGATTAAAAGCATGACACAAATTTCTAATTGGCCATACAAGAAATAAGATTATGACTAACTGAAAAATATATGAATTAATTGTGTAATGAATATTTGAAGTAATTGTATAAAGTATTACTTTAGTATATACTTTCTATCAAGGCTTACCATAATTTTTTTATAACCTTTGCTTATATCTAATACAGTATTATATTTTAAACTAGGGATCTGCTTCTACAAATTGGGGTGGTTCAGCTGCTCCTTCGGGAAATGCAACTTATGGTTCATATGGTACTGACCAATATGGATCTAGCCAATCTCAACAGTATAGCTATGGCCAGCAGCCAACTGGCTCGTCATACTCTGGAGGAAGTAAGTAAATTTTCAATATATATTTCTTTTATACAATGGTTGTCAGAGTGTTGAAAGAATGATGCAATTGTATGTTACAAAAAAAAAGATTACTGAAATTTTAAAAAGCTTTTGGACAATAAATAAAACAAACCTATATTTTAATATTATTCGTTTAATAATATATGCCTAAATTTTTGGTTTAAAATCAATATGGCATGACATGCAATATATGTATTTTACAATGTATGGAAATTAATAAATGAATGATAAAAGCAAAACTTCTTACATTTTGTGATGAAAAAGCATTATGGAGTTCTACCTTAAGGACAACTGTTAAAGGCAAATGACAAGTTTTAGAAGCTTTGAAGCTTTTTATATATATGTAATCTACCTGAAGTCTTGTGTGACGTGCATTGACAGTTATTTCTTTCTTGGAATATTTTCTCTTATTTACAAAATCTTTATCTGAATTTTGTAGAAATTATTGCCATTTGGGAAAATTTAATTTACCTTTTAATATATTAAATATGATTTGCCCTGAAGACAGCCTTAATACTAATGCATGTGGCAGTATTAGCAATTATACATTTTCACAAATTAAAATTTATTTAAATCCCATTCTTTAACAGGCTATTCTGCTTCTGCACCTCAAAGTCAGTCAGCTTATTCTGGCTCTCCTGGTTATGGTTCATATGGTGGTTCAGCTCCAACTGGTTATGGTAGTCAACCTCCTAGTGGTGGTGTAGGTTCCTCTGCAGCACCTCCAACTCCAGCATATAGTGGAGGGGCACCATCAACAGGTGCATCAGCAGCACCACCTGTTGGGGGCCCACCTGCTCAAGGTCCTCCCGGTCACAGCATGCCCCCTCCTCCCAGTGGATATGGTGGTCCGCCACCAAGTAATGAATATAATCGCCCCCCTGGTGGATATGGCGGACCTATTCCTCCAGGTGGACCAGGACCTATGAGTGGTGGACCTGGCGGTGATTCATATGGTGGCCCACCAATGGGTGCATATGGCGGAGGAAGAGGTGGATTTCAAGGTAAATTTTTAAGGGAAAAAAAAAACGTTTTATCTTTTTCTGCATGTGAACTCCAAAAAGTATTAATGCTCCTTATTTTTCTGGTTGTAGGTGGTGGTATCTTAAAAGTTTTTTGTTACATTTTAATTTATTATTTATGTACAATATCTAAGAATTTCTTGATAGTCTGTGTTAAGAAGGCTCTAACTCTTGAGTATTTTATATTTAATTTTTAAATGTGCTTTTATATACAATTATACTGTGCTAATTTTGAATTGCTGCTAATTTAATCTATAAAAGTCATATTTGACTAAATATGTGTTCATTAATTCTTCTTATAACAGTATGATGCATTTATTTTTGTATTCAATTTTAAAGTTGTCTGTGGTATGTAATAGATCTAAATTTTAAATTGGAAAGGTTTTTTAGATTGTTTAAAAAATATAATGGTTAAACATTAGAAGAGGAATCTCTTATCTGACAGTTTTGGTTTCCCAAATTTTATACAAAATTTTATTTTTATATAAAATATTGGGGTTTGACTTTTAACTGCTGACTTTCGACAAATAGCATTTTTTTTATATATTAAATCTCAATATCATTTTAATTTATTTTATATTTGACTATTGATAGTTGTTGAAATTGCTTTCTTTCTATGATTGAATAATCATATTTGTGATATTCTTCAATTCGGTTTTTTTAATCTATTTTGAAACAATTCTTCTGTTGAAAAATTAACTTTTATTTTACTAATTTGGTACTTTAATTTTATTAATATATAATTTTTTTTTTAAAACAATATTTTTACACTTTTGAATACTATGATTGCTTGAATGATATTGTGTGTAAAGCAATCGCAATGAAGCATTAAACTTTTTATTTAGGAGGTCCTGGTGGATATGATCGAGGTAGTCGTGGTGGTAGTGGAGGAGGTGGTTTTGGGTGAGTGTTTGGGTTTTAATTTCTTATTAAACATATTGATTTAGAAAATTTGTACATGTTTTTGAAATAGGATTAGCTCGAGACCTTTCATATAAATTTCATACAATGTTAAATTGTATTCCTTTCTTGAATACATATTTATTGAATTGATGTAAATTGTTTTTAAGTGTAATTTTTAGTGTTTTAACATTAATAAAAAAAAGTTAAGTAATCCCTTTTCATTCAATTATGTACAAATTTAAAAATGTGTGAATTTATTATGATGTAAAATGTTTTTCATATGTTCTAAAAAGAAATATATAAATTGAATTCCTTGTTGATATTTAATTTTTCCGAACCGTGAAGACAAAGCCTTGTTGGGAAAACTTTTGACATATATTCCTCATTCTTCTCAGAGATAAGATTTTTTTTTCTGTTTTGTAATTATTTGGCAAAACTCTTTTCAAATCAATGTTAAGAATAATACAGTTGATATTTTATAGGTTATTGACAGTATTAAATATTCTAGATTTGCTATTCAAATTATTACTTTTGTACATCACCTTAGTGGTTTGATTAAAGTATAGTTGTTCTTCTCTTTATATGTATTTTTATCAGATTTCATGATACTTCACAGGATACTCCCTTAGATAACCTGATTTAAATTGGTAAGACATGGGAGTTCTGACTCCTAAATTGGAATTTTTATACCGACTCATGGCACTTTTCCATAATTAAGCAATTTAATCTTTATTAATAAGTTTGGGAAATAAATTTAATAACTAGAATTTATCTATCTATAAAAAAAAATTTTTGCATTACAAAGTTTTCTAACTTCAAAGGTGTATATTTTGCACTCGAAGACACTCCTGTACTCTATATTTACTTAAAATATATATGTATCCTATAAAAATAACAGGCAGCAAAGTAGTATTAGAAGACAAGCATAAAAATATTATACATTTTAATTACAAAGAGGCTTTTTATGTGATGCATTAAATCTTTATTTGCATTTAAAAACAAAATAGCTTCTATAAGGATATTCTTATTGTGGATCCAAGATAGCTTTTCATAAGCCTCAGTTTTAGGAAAGTCAACATTAGCTTGGTTTGCTGTTAAAGCAGTTACTGTTTTTGCTACTGGTTGTATTATAGAAGGATATAATTGAATTGCTTCCTCTTAGAGTTTTGAAAAAATAAAAATTATTTTTATAAAAGAGTATGGAGTCTAGAGTTTTAAACCGACTCCTCACCTCCAAGAATAGTTTCTTCCCATTTCTTTATATGAGCAAATTTTAGTGAATAATAATCTAGGTTCAAATATTAAACTTTTTTTTTAAGGGTAAAATTTACTTGTTAAATATTATTTCATTTTATTTATGAAGAATTTTAATTAAGGAACATAAGAAAAACTTTTACTGTAATAATTTGTTTGTTGTACTTTTTTTTTCTTGGGCAAAGAAGTAATTGTGTTTTGTTGTGTAAATGACATATTTTGAAAAAATAATTTAATCAGTATATAAATATGGTAACTTTTTCTAAAATGAATAGCATAATTATTAAACATGGTTTTATTGTTCTTTGTTATGAAACTAATGTAGTAATCAGCCAATTTGTGTCTGGCTTAAATAAAAATATATTGGTGATTAATTTCATTAGATTAAAAATGAAAATCCCAAAATATATTTTACGAGTCTTTTGTTTAAAAACTACAGTTTTTTTCTGATAATAAAATTCATTCGTTATATTTGAATTCAGTTACTATGAAAAATGTATTAATATTTTTTTTACCTTTCTAGCTACTATTTATATATTTTTACTGTTTCCAAGAAAAACAGTATAGAGTATATAAGAAGGAATTTAGTAATATGAAACATTTTTAGTTTGATTTTTAATATGCTAGTAAAAGAAACTAAATTATTAAATATAGGTCAAATTATAAGCTTATACCAGTAAGCCTTATGTGATATTTACTTATGGCTTCTACAAAACAAAGAATTATACTGAAGAAAACAGAAGATTTCTACAAAACAAAAATTAATACAAAATTTTTACTATAAAGATGTTGATAAAGTGTCAATTATTTACCTGCAACATTAAACAAGATAGAAAAATTTCAGCAATGCTTTGAATTTCATTTAATACTACAGCTTTTTTCCCCTACATTAGTACTTCATTTTTATTTGCATTACTATCCTGAATCAAGTTTATTTGCCCTTTGTGCCATTTTTCTCTTCCAAATTAGTTTTGTCTATGAATAGTTTCAGCATCATAGCTCTGATTCTACCGATTTATAATGGTTAGTTAGTTGGCTGTGATGATCAGTCCTAAAGAAGTTTTTAAAACTAATGTAACTTCATACATTACTGGGTATGAATCATACATTATTGGGTCCCATTCATACATTACTGGGCTTATGCTTTGCTTCAAAAAACAAAGGTCCCTTGTAAGAGAAGGATTTCACTAATTTTCCTCATGCTATGTTTTGCATGAGTTTTCTAAAAAATTTCTTGGGTTAATTGTAGATACTTAATTTATAATTTGTATCTTATGTGTGAACACAATTTTTTGTTTCTTAGAAGTCCATGTAACATAATGCATGTATTTTCATGGTACTGATTTCAAGTGAAAAAAAAATTTTTTTTTTTTTTCCATGATGAAAATTCTTAAAGAATTAAAGGTTAATCTGATCTGATATATAAGATGTGTAAATAACATCTAAAACTTACAAGGTGTAAAAAAAAATAACGCATGAATGTGTTGGTTATATCACTTAGTTCATTCATTAGTTTGGTTCATATTTGAAACCAGTGTTTCAAATAACAGTGTAATTTTGATTTGTGCATAAACTGTGGTCATGAATCCAGAAAGAAAGTGATATATGTACATATTAATCAACATAAAAAAGTTGTGTACTAGTACTTAAAATGGAGAATGACATCATGAAGAAAGTATTATTAAAGTGATTTATTTTCAAGTATCAAAATGGTTTAGTTATTAAAGATATCTGGTTTCCTTTTAAATTAAAAAACCATAAAGCCTTCTAAAATGTGAATACAAAGTCAATTTACGAAAATCGGGAAGACAGTGTATTTTGAAAATCTTGGTGCAATTTATGTTGCATATTTAAGATGCGTCATGTATTGAAATATATCCTGAAAAATGGTAATTGTATAGAAAGGTATTGTATCCCTTTTTATTTAATTATACAAAATATTATATGAAATTCATTGAAGTTGTGTGATGTTCATTTTATCCGCATAAGCGGTTTGTTTTATTAGTATTTGTTCAGTAAGGTGTTTTTGTAAAATGCCCATCATTTAACTGTTGTGTTGAAGCCATCTTGAAGTTTGAAGTTATGGAGTAATGCTCACAAATCTGCTTCGTTTTTAGTAACCAAGGTCCTGGCCGCGGAGGTTTCAATAAAGGTAACGGTACCACTCAGTGTGGTTCATTAAAAGTTCATTAATTTACGTTTATAATTATAAGTAACTAAAATGTCCATTATTTATATTCATCTGTCTCCAAGCTCTTATTTTAGTTTAACCTATTTAGAGTGTCTACAGGTTAGTTTGTATTTTTAAGGGAAGCATTCTAAGTATTTCTCTTTAAAAAAAATTTTCTTTCCGAATTATTCATCATTGCCTTAAAATATTTTTCAAAAATAGATGTTATTAAATGTGTTTACTGTACTAACAGTAAAAATAAAATACCTTGTAGACACTCTTGATAATGGGAGGCTACTCATTTTGCATGTTCTATTTTATTGTGGAGTAATAGTTCTAAAATTTTGGTATAACATTAAACTATCAATGCATTATATGTATATTAAGTCGCTATTCTATTCTTTGCTTTTATTTTTCATTTATTAAACAAAATCAACTAAGAAAATAATTAATTCTCTTAACTTTAAAAAGTGAGTTAAAAAAAGACACTGAAGTATTAAACTTGTAGAGCTATAGCAACTTGGTCTTTATTTATTTAATCATAATCTAAAGTATTAAAATTTTTAACAAATTGCATTTTTATGAAATATTTCTGCTTTATCTATTCTTAATTTTTTAAAACTTAAATGTAAAGATTTATTGAATTTTTTAAATGAAACATATAAGTTTTTCTCCACCTTTTCTGAAGAATTAAAAAAAAAATGATCATTTAAAAATATTTTAAAACAATAAGAATTAAATAATTTTGTATATGTAATAAGTATAAGTAATTTCCATTGTATTATTACTTTAAGTTATGTGTTATCATAAATTAGCTGTTTTGAATTTGATAGAATATCTGTATGATGTCTCCTATCCATGATTTATAACTTTTAGTTGCTATAAGGTTATTATTTACAAACATATTAGCATTATTATAAACAAAGATCAAATAAGTGTTATGATTTTTCCATGAATGAAAAAAACCCTAACTAATAGGATTATCAAATAGAATCTTAAACTTGATTATAGAATGAACTAAAATCATAACTAAGTTTTCATTTATATAAATTCTTTAATGAAAGTACATGTGATTTTTAAGAATATTGGTTTAACTCCAATATTTTTGTAGTGTTTAAGAGGTTGTTTAACCTTCAATTGATTGAAGATTATTTTGGCTCAAATAAAAATGTCCATAAGTATTTGATTCATTATAGAAACATATTTAAATGAAGACTGGACTGCATGAATAACCAAATTCATTATAACTTATTAAACAGTTCAAAAATTTTTTTTTTTTAGTTGCTTCAGATTTATTTTATCATCTGGCTTGTTTCTGCTTAAAACAATTTTTGTTGCTATTTCTTGTCTCCTTAATTCATTAGCAGTATTTGATCATAATTCATCTCTAATCAATTCAAAATAAAAATATGTATATGGCCATAAAGTTCTTGTGAAGTAAAAGGACAGTAGCAATATGTAGAAACTTCCTTTTATTTTCAGATAATTGTATGATTTATTCCACTTTTATATTTATTTTCGTAGAGTTGATCATGACTTGTCTTATTATTACATTTATTTTATTTACAAAAGGATCAATCTTTACAATTATAAAAATGACAAAACTTGGTTGTTAGGAAAATTAATACAAATTTCAAAATTGTTTGATTATGTGATCCTTATTATTTTTGTTAAAGAATATGCTTCTATTTTCATAAAACATTTTTAAGTACATGCTTCAAAGTTTTAAAAGAATAATTAATACTTGGTAAAAAAATTAAAGTTTTTTTATATTGGTTTAAATGTAATTATTCCAAAAAAAAAAAAAAAAGTATTTTGTGAAAAATTGAAAGATTAAACAAGTTGCGCTTTTGTTGGTTATTAAAAAGCCCTTAAATTTATGGTCAAGATATATATATAACATTTACTATTGATCTATCTTCATACTTAGAAGTAGATTTATTAGAATCTTCTGTAAGTCTCTAGGTGTTTGATAAGAACTAACTTGATAAATGTTAATTATGTTGCATACGAAGTGTCAGTTATATGAGGTTTTATTTTCACTGTGTAAGAATCAATCTAGGTGCTGGTTGTGTATATATTAGCACATAAAAATACTATAAGATTGTAGAGTTTTGTTTATGATGAAACTTGGCCACAAAATATATACTGATACTAAATATACTGTATATCCTGTTGGTACAGCTTTGGTTAAAGATTGAAATCTTGGTCTTAAATTGTTTAATGATTTGATCCTCAAATGATATTTTCATTGGATCACTTTATTTTATGAAATTGTTATAAAATTAATTTATAAAATGGTATTTTTTTTCAAAGTTAGGGCTTTAAAATTTTGACTGCATAGAATATTTAAGATTGTAGGAAAAATTTTCATTAATAAATGACATTGGGAAAAAAATTACAATAATTGTTAGAAAGGAATTAATAAAAAAAATACTATATTTTATGCCATTGTTTGGTTTAAGAATTTAAGATAGTTGATTATTAATTTTTTTGCAAAAATCCATACGTTCATGTAATCAGATGGGAGAAGTGTGGTGTTTATTAATGTGTCTTTTTGCAAAACAATTTTCTCCAAAATACGAATATAAATTTTAACCAGGTTTTCTTCTAAAATAAGCATGCATCTTTATTATTATTCTGGTATAGAATTGTTTTTTCTCTGTGTGTTTATAAAAGAAGTTTTTATAATTAAAATTTCGATAGAGAGGTGTTACAGATCTTATTTCTTACGATTTCAAACCATAGTTTTTTCCCCCTAATAATTTATGTTCGAGTTTCAATGGGGAAAAGTGTTTGGCTATTTGTATTACTTAAATTGTGTAAGCTTTTGTTATCTGTTGTGGTGTTTTAAGAAGCATAGCTGGTATTGCATGCCCCAAAATTGCACTCACTTTTTTGTTCTAAGAAACTATTTTGTTTTTCCCAGTTGTTAAATGTGGTTAAATTTTGCAAGTTCTGGATTGCACTTTATATCTTTTGTTTGGAATATATTTCTTTCTGTATTTAAACTATAATAGAAAAGTAAGGATATTTATTGATTTAGGTTACTTTTAAGTATTATTGCATAACTACTATGTTTTTTTAATATATATAAAACTGTTTTATAATATTGAACAATTATCTAATTTTAGGTGGTAGAGGAGGCGGTGGCTACTCTTACAATGGTGGTGGTGGCGGCGGCGGCAATAGTGGTAATTATGGAGGTGTGTTTATGAACTAAGTTACTTATTCCTTTCTATATGTGGCTTCACTTTTCCTATACTGTGATCTTATTATTTAAAAAACATTATAGGGTGAGGAAATACAGGACACGGTATTTGTATCTGGACTACCTGAAGGTGTTTGTGAAGATGAGCTTTCAAATTATTTTGGAGCAATTGGTGTTATTAAAGTAAGTGCGCATATGGGAAATAATTATTATTATATGATTAATACCAATATTTCACGGGCTAGTTTTAAAACATTATTAATTTCAATGTAGCTTGACAAGAGAACTGGCAAGCAAAGGATTTGGATTTATAAAGATAAGCTCACAGGAAAAGGAAAGGGAGAAGCTACTATAACTTATGATGATCCCCCAACAGCAAGTTCTGCTATTAATTGGTTTGGAGGTAAAATGCTTCTAATTAAAGCCTTCATTTTATCAATTATAATTTAATTGTAGCAAAATTTTAATATTAGTAGTTGTAACAAAGGATCAGTCATGCATCAACCTATCCACTATCTTAAAAAAAAAAAAAAACTCCATTTATGATGTCCTTTTTATCTTGCAAATTCAATGTGCTGTGTTTTTGAAGTCACGAGATTTAAAAAATGAAATGTAAAATAATTAAGTTATGTAAAAACTGTGTAAAGGAGTGATTAAAAGCCTTAATTTAATAATTAAACCTAATTTTAGATCAGCTGTATAAGAGGCAATTAAATCAAAAGCATTTAAATTGTGGAATATATATATATATATATATATATATTTGGTTAATAGTTACAATTATTATCTGTTAGTGTTCTGACTTTAAGTCATGCTTATATATTTAAGATTCTTGTTAGTTTGTTTCTTAAATTAGTTACGCAATAGTTTTAAACTGTTCACATTTATTACACTATTTTGATTGTTTTTCGAATAATTAGAACTAAGATATAACATAGATAGCTATTCTCTCACATTTCAACTGTTTTGCACTTGTCAAAAGATTGTCCTACCAAAAAATTATTACGACTGACAGGCTGAAAAATTGATGTATTCGCTATCAAATTTCAAAATGGGACACCGTTTGTTCCAATTAATTTCAAAATGCATAAATTTAAGAAGAGTTCAGCATTGTAGGATTTTTTAATTTTACAGACAAAAAATAGCAGAAATAAGTTTTTGGAAGAATAATTTGGATATTATATAAATTAAATCGTTTTAAAACTGCGAAAGATGGGGAAATGGTTTGTGTTAATAATTTTTATGAAATAACTATTAAATATTTTATTTATTAATTAGTTTATCCTATTAGCTATAAAAATATTTTTAAATCTATTTACCAAGCTAGAGATTGGCAGCTTTGTTATAGATGTTCTGATATTAATATTAAAAACTGATTAAAATATTCTTTATTAAACAGGGAAAGATTTCCAGGGCAAAAAAATTAATGTTCAATTAGCTCAAAGAAAATCTCAGCCATATGGTGGAGGACCAGGTGGTGGTCGTGGCCGAGGAGGTCGCGGTGGTGGTGGTGGTGGCGGCGGCGGCCGTGGTGGTGGTGGTCGAGATGATGGAGGTCGTGGAGGTGACAGAGGATCTGGTGGATCAGGACGGGAAGGAGATTGGAAATGTATCAATCCGTAAGTATGCTTTTTTCTTGGGTGTAATTGTCAGTAGTAAAAACTTGTGTGGTTTAAAGAGGAAGAAATAATTTATCTCCATGTCCTTACAATTTATTCTGATAAAAAAAATTTCACTTGAAAATTGAAGATGTGGTTGATATTAAGAAGAATAAATCCAAATATTTATAACATTAAATAAAAGAAATTTATTTTAAAGAAAACTGACTCAGGATTCCAAAATTAATAAAAAAAAACGATACATAGTTGTAACCAAAAATATTCAGAATGTCAAAAGCCTCTTGCATTATATTCGTATGCCATTCAATCAGATGTTTTAAACACTACACAATTTACCCAAGTCATAAATACTGATGGATATAATACAAAGTTAATAATCCCATATGGCACCTTTCCCTTTGGGTATGAGTGTGATCGAAATATCTTGCAAACAATCCAACAAAAATTAGTGTTGCATATTTTTTATTTTATCCCCTAATTAAGTATATTTCTTTAAATTGAGCTTTGATTTCGATTCATGAATGCCATTTATAGATTATATTGTTATATAGATTATATTATATTGTTGCATTGTTTTATTTAATTAGTTAGTTTTATTAGTTTTCATTTAGTACATTGAAAATATTCTGCTTTATCTATTTAATAAATGATTATTTGATTCTAAAGGGTGGCAACAAAATTGAGAAGTCAAAATTTTATCAATTTGGAAAAGTTAGCTTGCGCACACCAAGCTTGTTTTGGCAACTCGGATTGTTACTCATTTTATAGCAACCTTATTTTTTATTATGTGTCAGATTTTTTACTTCTGATTATAAACATTTCTTTGATTAGTGCATGTGTGTTTGCTTTTACTTGTACTCATGCTATTTGCTTAAGCCAATTTGGAAAAGGATTTTAATGTTTTTTAATATTTTATTGTGTATTGAGCTCTTAAATTCATTCCTTAAGCATAATCTCAATATTTTATCTGCATCGATTTGTATTTGCTTCTTATGCAAGTGTTAATTATGTATTTAGTTACTGAAATGATTATATATTTTAAAGTGTATTAAGCCTAAATTGTTTAATCAAGTATCCTTTAGCATCTGTGTTATTAATTCTGCTCTTAAATTGTCCTTCCTTACATTCAAGGGAAATTGCTGTTTGATGACGTTTGCTATTTTTTTCTGCCGAGTTCTTAAAAAAGAACTTCTTAAATAAACCATACAAATATCTTTAATAGTCTTAATAAAAATAGTTCAAATTAGATCTGTATTTTAGTAAGAGTTTGTATATTAAATAATTCTGGGATTAACTTCAATATACTGTTTTAATAGACTAAAGATGTTCATTCTATTTTTTTTTTTAAATTAAATTTCATAAAAATGTAACTTTTTCATATTAAATAACTGGATAAAGTGTTAAATAATGCATATTGTACACTACAGTGATTCTGGATATGGGAAAAGCCAAGAAACTGATATAATTAGTAGCTGTAAATCAATTTTTTTCAGAATTTCTGTAGCCATCCCATCCCATTCTATTTATTTAACAGATTCAGATGTCGTATTTTATTGAAATCAATTACATTGTATTGAATTAGAAAAAAATGTCATGTATCAAGATGTGCTGATAAGCATAGCTTAGCTTGTTCTAAATTTATTTCCATTGACAAAAAGTGTTTAATATTGGATGTTTAATGTTTTAAACATATATTTACAAGTTGTTGCTTTTTAGTGAATGTGGAAATAATAACTTCTCATGGAGAGTAGAATGTAACAGATGTCATGCTCCCAGACCTGAAGGTGCTGGTGGTGGAGCACCTCCTGATGGTGGATCCCGTAGTTTTGGCGGAGGTGGAGGTGGCCGTGTTGGAATGAGAGGCGGAAGAGGAGGGGGAGATCGTGGGGGTCGAGGTAGAGGTGGACCACCTGGAATGGGTGGACGTGGTGGCTATGGCGGTGGACGAGGAGGTCCTGGTCGTGGAGGACCTATGAGGGGTGGACCAGGGTAAGTTTAGATTCTACCCAATGTAGATGGTTTTTACGAGTGTTGAAATTATTTCATAAAATTTGAGATTATTGTGTGAAAGGATTATAACAATTTCCTATGCAAAATAATTCCCCTTAGCATTATTTAAGTTTATATTAAAATTAGGAAGATTATTTGAATTTTTTCATATCATTTAATGAAACTTTAACTCCTTGTGTTTAACATTAGTACCACTGATATGATTAATATGTGTTTAGATAATATAAATTTTTAATTCAGTGAAAAATGTTCCCAAGACTTAATGTTTAATAAATGTTGGTGTGTTCAAATTAGATTATTAGTAGTAATGTGTATTTTATGAGGGCGCTCTTAAAGTAGGGAGGGACATTTCTTGCAGATATAATTTAATAATCTTAAATCAATGTGAAAAATTGGCTAGCAGCCGAGTTAGACTGATTCAAGCAGAATGACATTAATTATGGAAAAAAGTATACAGAGAAGTTTTAATTATAATAAAAATCATTTTAATTTTAAATTGTATAATATCAAATGAATTAGATGAAAAAGTTCCTCAGTAACTGCTGAGTATTTTTTTCTTTCAAAATTGTTTTGTGCCGTGTATGTCTGACGAGCCCAACAAATAGATTAACTAGTTTCTGCCTTTAAATAGGGTTTACCTACACAGTGTTGAACTACATGCAAGATCATTTTAATGAACACCAACTGATTATCATGAACATAAAATTTATTTGATAACAGATTGCAAATTAAAATTTAAAACAAAACAAGCATTGAAGATCTAGATTTTTTTTTATTGAAAATGGTATATGATAATAGCTAAATAAAATGTATTTTTCAAATATTTGTTATTTATTGCTTTGCTTAATATGCACGTTATTTGATTGCAAAAGCTGATTGTTTTCCTCTTAATATTCTAAATAACCTTTATTAAAAATGTTGTCGTCATCTATGTATTACTAATGCAAAATAAATGGAGTATATCTTCGGTTACAGAATTTTAATCTGAAAGTTTTAAAAATATGTAATATTTTTTAAAAAATTAAACATAAAACAGTGAATATATTTTAAAAAAGTGATTTATTTTTAATCTTGTTATTATTACTTACCAAAAATATGTAATGTGTGAAAATTTATAGTACTGTTGCAACTTTTATAAACAAAAGCTTGTGTGATTAAATTATTAATATTTATATATATATTTTTTTCAGAAGCGATAGACGGTCAAAACCATACTAATTTTTAGTTAAGGACTATCTTTTATGAAGATTTCACATTATCAGACATCTTTCATTTTATTGGACTCCTTTCATGTACATTTTAATAAAGTGTAAATCTTTCTTAGTTTCTGTGTACAATATTGTCTTTTTTCTTTCTTGTGAGAATTTTGTTACCACCATCGAAATACCATCTGTATAAAGTAAAAATTTTAAATACATTATTTTGTTTCTGGAAGTTATGTTTTATTTTTTTAACATCATTTAATCTTATATATATATATATATATATATATATATATATATATATATATATATATATATATATATATATATATATTAAACAGATACCTTGACGTTTTTTTTTTTTTTTTTTCTTTCTATTGGAATTTTAAGAGTTATGAAATATGTTATGCTTCTAGAAATAAACATTTGATTTCTGTCTAATTTTTAAATGGAAGTTTTATATATCGCACAATTTTTATATCTTAATGAAAAATTATTTCTCTTTAAAATATACTATGTACAGGGGTGGAAAGTCTGTGCCAAAATTTATCCCTTTTTCCCATTCTGCTACAAAAATGGCAAATTTTGCACTTCTGTGCCAAAAATAAGAATTAGTGACCCAGAAAAATAGCCAAATATGAATGAGCCTTTCTTCAGACTTCGCTTAAGATTAGTAAGCGGGGTAAAGACACAACTAATGGGATGTAAGGGTTCTGCTTTTATGGGGTTTTACTGGCAATATGATTTATTGGTTAGTACATCTGTCCTGATGGCCGTGTGGCTAGCGCTCTGGCTCTCGGTACCACAGGTATCGGGTTCGAATCCTGGCGGTGCCCATGGATGTTTGTAGTGGTTTTGGAATCCACTTTAAGCCGTAGGTCCCGGTCTCCTATGACTGTAAGAGCGTCACGGAGCCAAAGTCAGACTTCTACCTACGGGGCTCCATCACAACAGAAGCTGCTTCCTTCCCCTTCAATCATGAGTATGTGTGGGCTTGGCCAGCCAAGTGGGATAAGAAACACACATCTGTCGTTGGCCGCAAAAATTTTAAATGTCAATTCTACATCGGGGAGCCATCTATTGTTTTTTATAGGATTAACAATTTGTTAGTGATATACTAATAAATGTTTCTATAATAACTTTTTTCAAATAAATGCATTAAAAAACAAATATTTTATATTTGTAAATTATTTACCAACATGTATAATTATTTCTAAAAAGTGCTGAATTTTTTTTTATAACTAATGTTTTTTTTTAATTTAATATCTTTTTAAATTTCCAAATTTTAAAATAAGTTTATTTTTAATAATTTATACATTAGCTATCATTTGAAGGAATTTCCCATTTATTACTCAAACTGAATTTCTTAAGCAAATTTTTTCCAACAGAAAATCTACCATGTTATATCTAGAAATAAAATTCTCAAAAATAAGATTTGCAAAATATTTAAAAACATATTGGACATTTACGTATACATAAGGAGAATGAACAAAAAAAAAATTATATGTGGTATATTGTTTGTTTGTTTTCTTATACATTTTGTATTTCAAAAATTTGATACATTTAATCTCAGATTTAATTTTAAAACTAAAAACGCTACTTTTGCTTTCACAAATAGAAATAAATTATAGTAAATATAAGTTTTTTTCCTTAATAGTACTTAAATTTTTATGTCATTTGATACTTTTAAATGTAGCTTATTTCTTACTGTTATTTATTTAAAATAATTCATATTTCAATTAAATAACATTTAATGTAAAAATAGCATGCTAAAACATAATTCAAATAAAATTTTAATATATCTTTTCCATTAAATAATTTATTAATCATGTTTTTATATGAAATTCCAAAATATTTGAAGTAAGGTTAAAAAAATATCGTTAGCCTTTTAAAAATGCAAAATGTATTAATAAATACACTCATTACTGAAATGTATCCAATTCAATAATGGATGTATTTATAATTATACATATAAAATTATTTTATTATCTGTATTAAATGCAAAATTTGTAACATTAGATTCTAATTTTTCCCCATGCATCAATAAATTACTTTCATATTGAATTTCTAATAAATTAAATGATTGAGTGCAATTCGTGCGATTTTATTTCGTACAATTGCTAAATAATATATAATTAATTTTTTTTTTAATTCTAAGGCAGCCGGCAAACACTTGGTCTTGGAGCCTTAAGACAAGCGCTGCACAGACGTTACTCACTTTGCATTACACAGGGGGTGTGTGTAACTTGAAGATAATCCATGGAGTAACAATGCCCCCCGCAATGCTCTACGATCCTATTAGGACCGGGGCCTACGGTTTAAAGTGGATCCCGAACCACTACAAACATCCATGGCACCGCCGGGACTCGAACCCGAAACCTGTGGTACCGAGCGCTAGCCACTCGACCATTCAGGCCCAATATATAATTAATACATGCATAGAAATCTGAAGAACTATTAATGCAAAAAAATATACTGCTATAAAACCATCAAAGGCTCTCCCTTGATGGATAAACCTACAACAAAAATGTAATTTGCCGCACTTTGAAAATCTTTTTATTTTTCTCCCATGTATATATAACAGTTTGGCTCACACATAAATGGCGCTACTAGTATTAAATCCATATGTGTTTTAGTTAGCTCTTAACCTTCAAAAGACGTGTATAAATTTGACAGCTGTTGCACTATTAGTATGTGAGTTATAGCATTTTTAGTGAAGCAACTTTTGTTAGTTTGAAAAATGAATAAAAAGGAATTTCGTGTGTTAATAAAGCATTGCTTTTTGTCGAAAAAAAATACTATTGAAGCCAAGGCTTGGCTCGATAAACATTATTCGGACTTTGCACCAGGAAAATCAACCGTAGAGAAGTGGTTTGCTAAATTGAAACGAGCACCGAGGTTCTATGCACGCAGTGGACACCCCAAAGAGGCTGTTACCGACGAAAACATCAAAAAAAGTCCACAAAATAATTTCTGATAACCGTAAAAAGTGAAGTTGATTGCGATAGCTGAGACCCTAAAGATATCAAAGGAACGTGTTGGAAATATCGTGAATGAATATTTGAATATGCGAAAAGCTCTGTTCAAAGTGGGTTCCACGCGAGCTCACAATTGACCCAAGACAACAACGAATTGATGATTCTAAGCAGTGTTTTGAGCTATTCAATCGTTATAAACCCGCGTTTTGCGTCGATATTTGACAATGAATGAAACATGGCTCCATCATTTCACACCGGAGTCCAATCGACAGTCAGCCGAGTGGACTGCAAGTGATGAACACTAAAAATGCTATAACTTTACTAAAAATGTTATAAGTCACATACTAATAGTGCAACAGCTGTCAAATTTATACATGTGTCTTTTGAAGGTAGGGCTAACTAAAAATTATATGGATTTAATACTAGTAGCGCCATCTATGTGTCAGCCTACGAACTTTTCAGTCCACCTGTTATACATCGAAAGCAGCATTAAGTGTATTATCAACCTGAAAAATTGTTGAAAATTTATGAATTAAGTTATTTGTAGTGTTTACAGTCCTTCAGAGTGTACGTAAAATTAAATTTAGAAAGAAGAATAGTTGACATATTGAATTATAGTTAGTGGATTATATATATAAAAACTAATATTGCATTTAATTTTCAAAATGAGATGACAACACAAAACAACATAGCAGGACGGTATTCATTTACAATATCCGTTTTTGTTTTGCATTATACAATGTAAAACAAGTCAATATTTAGAAAGGCAAGTCTCTTCTCTTTCTGAATATGTTTAATTAACTTCTATTTTTATAGCAAAATAAAATTGGTTAAACATGTTCAATATTAGAAATTGAAGCAACTAATAATTTCCATGTTCTTTTATCTATTGCTTTTACCAGCAGAATTTGAAAGGGTAGTTATGATAAACAATGGGCAAAAATTTAATCAGTAATGCTGCCATCTGACAGTCAAGGTCAAATAAACAGATGAATAATACGAAAGCAAGGATTTGATTGGTACCTGATTATACACTCATGTCCATAAATTAAGGATAATGAATTTCAGGAAAAGAAAGAGACAGAAGCAAAACAAATTTGTAAAGTCTATTTATTAAACAAAAGGTAAAGAGCAAAAAAGATGCTATATGTTTGATATAATTAATAAAATTGCGATTTTTACTCCCTGAGCAAATTTCAAAAATGAATCTATTTACTAAAAACAGTATAACATGGTTAGTATGATGGTTAATATGGAGTATGTCTCCCGGACGATGTAATACAGGCCTTACAACGCCTAGGCATGCTGAGTATCAAATTATCAATCTGATCTTGGGGGAATATTACACCACTCATCAAGCAATGCCCTCCGAAGTTCCAGTTGACAGGTGGGAGGGAGTTGACCCGGGCTGCAATTCGTCGGCCAAGCATATCCTACACATGCTCTATTGGATTCAAGTCCGATGAGTATGCTGGCCAATCCATGGGGATATCCTCAATTGAAGGCATTCGTCTACAATGTTTTGCACGGTGGGGACGGGCGTTGTCATCCATAAACAGAAATTCAGCACCCATGGCGCCCCGAAACAAACGTACATGTTGTTCCAGAATGACATCCCGATAGATGTGGCGTGTCATCGTTACACTCTGAACATGCAGGTCAGTTCTGGAACCAAGAATAATTCTCCCAAAACGAGCCACCCTGCACCACCGTAACGGTGTCGTTCAATGGTGTTCTCTTGGTGGTAACGGGTACCTGGCGCTCTCCATATGAAAGTCCGGCGAGAATCAGACTGCAAACTAAACCTGGACTCGTCGGTAAACATCACACCAGACCACTGTTGCGGTGTCCACAATGCATGCTCTCTACTCAGGTTAATCGCAGGCGACAGTGAGTTGCGGTAAGTGGAACACATCTGACAGGCCTACGAGCATATAGACCAATGTGCCCTAAGCGTCTGTACACGGTCTGCCTTGAAACTGCCGTACCGGTAGCTGACGACGACAGGTCTGATGCTGTGCTCCGTCTGTTTCTTTTGGCAGTAACTGCTAAATACCGGTCCTCATTCGGCGTTGAAACTCGGGGGCGACCTGTGCTGTAACATCTGCTCACATTACCATCATCTTGGAATCGTTGCCAAAGCCTGGAGATGACACTCTGGGCGATTCAAGTTCCTCGGATACTTCCAGCTGGGTACGTCCACATTCCAGTCGTCCGATAATTCTACCACGTAAAAATCATCCAAATGCTTCCTTTGTGCCATAACTATGCGGTTATTGCACTGAAAGGCTTTTAAAGCGCTTGTAAACAATTTTTTTCTTCTTTGCCACCATTCATATATACCCCTCTCTTACACTCTCGTCATTGTGACGTACTATCCGCGCCATCTGGTGGTTTCCTGTAATTTGCATATTCTTCTTCAAGATGTGTGTGATAATTCTACAGGTGAAATTTTTATTTTAGAGTTCAATTTCTGTGTGATTCTGAATTATCCTTAATTTATGGACATGAGTGTATAATGTGTCACATTAGAGAGGTTATAGGTTTTAGAGACCAAGATTATCTTAAAATTTTTGTGCTGTGTTGTATTGTGTCATGGTTGTAAACTAAATAATCATTAACTAAACTTTTTCCCTGTAATATAACTGAATATTTCATCTGAATGATCATCATCAGCGGCGCAACAGCCCCATGGTGGGCCAAGACCGCAGATTTCTAGACAAGACATGTTTTTCGTTTTATGGGATAGGGTTGTCAGCCCAACGCTCTACAGTCATTAGACCGGGATTTACTGTTTATAGTGGATTCCGAACCACTAAAAACATCCATGGCAACGTCGGGACTCGAGTCCGAAACCTGTAGGGCCAGAGCGCTAGTCACTCGCCATCAGGCCCAAAAATATATGCTGCAGAATACGAATATGGATAAAATATGTACTAACTCCCTGGTGCTGCAGTCATTGTGGGCCATCTGCCTACTGGCAGGTTTCGAGACATGAGATGATTACATTTTACAGGGTAGGGTTCCCAACAGGCACCTACGGCTTAATGTGGATTCCGAACCATTACAAACAACCATGGCACTGCTGGGACTCGAACCCGAAACCTGTGGCATTGAGCGGTAGTCACTCTGCCATGAAGCCCACTTAATAGTCGTAATTTGGTTTGGTTTGTTGCTCTACCGTCAATTTTTGCGCATTTAGCTAATTAGACTGGGACCTACTGTTTAACGTGGATTCCGAACCACTAACAAACATCCATGCCATTACCAGCAGCCAATTGGCTAGCGATCTGGCCGTTGATGCCAAAGGCTTCAGGTTCGAAACCTGGTGTTGGCATGGATATTTGTTATTGGTTCGGAATCCACGTTAAACTGTAGTTCCCGGCCTATGTAAAGTCCCACAAGATAACCGTTGAGAGACAAACTATACCATTTAGGATTCGAATACCTAAACGTTCGTCTCTAAGCCTTCAAGATAATCTGGTTTGTGAGGTATAATGCTCAGAGATAGTGGTTTTCAAATTGTGTTGTGTTGAAGACAGTGTGGCATGTTCTCTATAACTAAATGAAAGAACTTTTAGAAGAACAAAAATTTATGCTTATATTCTACCAGTAATTGATTTAATAGTAAATGAACCATTGATTAGTTGGGAATTCTTAAATTAAAAACTTAATATTTAGTTTTCTTTCTAATGCAGATGGCAAACACTTAGACAGCTTGGTCTTGGATGCCTTAAAGCAAGCGCTGCACAGACACTCACTTTGCATTACCCAGGGGGCGCGTGTAACTTGAAGATAAGCCACGGACGCGGAGTAACAAGGTAGGCGAACTGGGGCTGTTATACCAATAATACTGAGTCTTTGAATAATGTTTTTCTATACAATACAAATTGGTTTCGTAAAGGTGATTCGAGTTTGAAAATTTATCATTAAATGCGACATATGGATTAACAAATTTTAAATCATTTATTTATCACTAATTTTAAGGAGTTTTTACAGGATTCGCAAATTTAATTGATTTCATGAAATTGTGTCCTTGGTGGCTTTTTTACGAAGGTGTTTGGCGCAACTTAGCTAAAACCTGCATTGTACTATAAAAAAAAACAACAGTTAACCAATTCTGATGGCATTGGTATTCCAAACTATAGTTACAGAATGTTTTATCTTACTGACAATGTATTTCTGAAGATGTCCAACGTTTACACTGAAGTGACAAAAGTCATGGGATAGCAATATGCATATTTTCAGATAAGTAGCATCGCGTAGAACAGGTAAATCAGTGCTTTCAGAGCTTTCATTTCTGTTCAAGTTATTCATGTGAAGAGGTTTTGACGATGACCGCACGACGGGAATTAACAGACTTTGAACAATGTTTGAGCTAGACGCATGGGTCATGCCATTTCGACATTCTTTTCCACTGTGTCAAGAGTGTGCCGAGAGTATTTTCAGGCATTTGGACAGCGCAGTGGTCGCTGCACTTAACGACCGAGACCGGCGACGTTAGACTAATTATGCGTCAAATAACCGCAGCTGCACACTTTCTGTTAGAACTAGAAATTATTCCAGCGGAAGACCGACTCGCCTTTACTGACAGAACGACATCGCTTGCAGCGACTACGTGATTTTGGTCCCTAGATGAATGGAAAACCGTGGCCTGGTCCGATGAGTCACTTTCAGTTGGTAAGAGCTAATAGGGTTCAACTGTGGCGGACCCCACGAAGCCAGGACCCAAACTGTCAGCAAGGCACTTTCGGTGGTGGCTCCGTAACGGCATGGACTTGGTCCTCTGGTGCGACTGGACCTGCTTACAAAGATCACTTGCAGCCATTCATGGACTTCATGTACCATTTTTATGGATGACAATGCGCCATGTCAGATTCGCGATTGGTTTGAAGAACATTTTGGACAATTCCAATGAAGATCTGGCCACCTAGATCGCCCGACATGAATCCCATCGAGCAAAGGTCTGTTCGTGCCCAAATCCTGCACCATCAACGCTTTCAGCAATTGGACGTTCGAGACAGCATGGCTCAATATTCCTGCAGAAGACTTCCAACGACTTGTTGAGTCCATGCCACGTCGAGTTATTCGCCGGGCGAAAGGAATAGATATGCCATGACTTTTGTCACTTTGTATGTATATCAAGATGTATTTATCCTTCAAGTATCACTGTATTTGGAACATTTTCAAGTTTGATATTGCTCGACATTCTTTAAGATTTGGCTTGTCGCTGTACAGTCATTTTATGCACACTTTAGACTAATTAAACCGGGACCTAGAACTTAACGTGGATTCGGCCAAGATTCGAAGCGGAAGCCTGTGGTGCTAAAGGCCAGAGCGTTAGCCAATTGGCCATCAGACCGTAAATCTTTTAAGGAGTTGAAGAGAGGCAACAGTTTTGAATATGGAAAAATAATTCCATGCTGTATTTCAGCAAAGGCAAAGGAATTCTTTCAATTTGACTGATATAATGGTTATTCAGAATAGTTTATATTTTGAGTATCACTGTATTTGGAAAAAATAGAACAACCCTTTCATGATGTAACTTGTCCCGGCTTTACAGGCGAGTACTTTGATACAAAAAGATAAAATGATTGTAAAGACTCTAAACATTTTCACAGTTTATAAAATCTATTAATATCAAAAAATGGTTGGATAAAAGTGATGCAAGGTTGGTGCAAGAAAAAAGAAAATTACCAAAGAAAAATCGAGGGGGAATATGCTTTTTCTTAAATACAGCATTTGCTTTACAAACTACTTTCTTCTACCTACAAGTCTTCATCACATAGAACACTTCATGTCTTACTAATTTCTTGCGGTCTGGTGGCTAGCGCTCTGGTCTTTCATGCTCGAGGTTCGAATCCAGGCAGTGGCATGGATGTTTATCAGTGGTTCGGAATCCCCCTCTAAACTGTAGGTCTCAGTCTGTTTAGCCCTCGTGTGCACAAGATGACCGTAAGGTGAAAAACCAAACCTAATTACTCATTTACATAGTTGATTGTTGACATTTTTGACTGTTGCTATTTTCGGTACATGGAGAAAGAACTTGTTTCAGAATTTTTGCTTTCAACTAATACTAATATTGAGAGAATGGTATAAAAAAATAATTGTTAATATTTTAAAGCAAAAAAAAAACATGTGTTCAAGATAAATTTGATTCTCAAAATTATACAGTTTTAAGATCTTGCATTATACATATAAAAAATATATCAAAAAGTCAGTAAAATGTAAAATCCATTAAAATATTAAATTATTTCATAAAGTCTACTAACAAAAAAAATGTAGGATTGCACTTCCTTTTTTTTTTTAATTTATTAAGTACGTAATGAATATAGTAAAAAACAGTCCTTAAACTATTATTAATTATCATAAATGGGCAATCATACATCATACAGAAGTTATCCTAAAAACTCAAAAAGGATATAAAGAATTTTTTACTGATATTATCAAAGGGAATATAAAGATTTTCACACAGAACATTCAATTAAGGTAAATATAAGTTGAAGGTGCAATTTAAATGCCTATTTGACAGGCAGATTTTCAATAAATTATTCATGTGAATGACATAATAGAATTTTTATTTGCAGCTGTTTTTGGAAAGAAAAAAAAGCTAGACATATTTTATGCATCAAATACGCATTTTATTTATTCTGATACTCATAAAATACAATGAGGATGGCTGAAGCAATAAAATCGAATCTGATAATAAAGTGACAAAACAATTTTCTTAATGCAGTTATCTACAGTGGATAAAAAAGTATTGCCAATTGCCTATAAATGATCATATTTGCTAACAAAGTATGTTTACAAATTTTATTTTAACATAGCGATTACAGAAGGAGAAAAGAAATAAATATAACGAAAAATTCATTTAAAATTTTTTTTTTAGTCAAAATCTACGAAAAATCCAAAATTTACATGATAAAAAAGTATTGGCAAAATTATGAAATTGACAAAATTATGAGCGAAAACAAAATCAGTATATGTTTAGTACTTTGTATGCATACCTTCTGCATCTATAACAGCTTGTAATCTATTTCTCATAGAGGAAACTAAGGTCTTTGTTGTACTGTTAGGAATTTTGTGCCACTCTTGCAAGAGTAAACGTTTGAGGTCGTCTTTTACTTGAAATTTTATGCTTCTTGATTTCTAGATCCAGCAGGTGCCATTTTTCAATTGGATTGATGTCAGGCGATTGAGGTGGGGTTTTTAATGGTGAGGAGCATTGTAGAGTAACCATTCACGGGGAGATTCGCTGCATGCTTGGGATCATTGTCTTGTTGAAAAACGAATGATGTTCCCAAGCCAAGATTTTGGGCACTGATTTTTAAGTTATGGAGCAAAATGTCAATGTATGTACGTGCTGTCATAATACCATCAATAAAATGCAGGTTGCCAATTCCATTAGCTGCCATACAGCCCCAAACTAAGACGCTGCCTCCACCATGTTTTACAGTAGCAGTTAAATGTTGCTTTTCCAATTCAGTATTTGGCCTCCTCCACACATATCGTCGTCCATCACTGCCGAAAATGTTAAACTTTGATTCGTCGGAAAAAAATTACTGTGTTCCAAAACTCTTCAGATAAATCAACGTGGGATTTTGCGAAATCTAACCTCTTTCTCCTATTTATTTCCGAGATGAATGGTTTCTTTCAAGCTGCGCTTCCATAATAACTTCTCTCGTGTAAAACATTCCGTACAGTCTGTACGCTGAAAGTCTTTTGCGAAGTAAAAGCAACATCTCTAGCTATCTGGGGTGCACTTATTTTAGGGTTTTTCTTAACCATGTTAATAATGACACGTTCTTCTCTTGTAGAAAATATTCGAGGTCGTCCACTTCTAGTCTTATTTTCCGTTGATCCTGTTTCCTTGAATTTTTTTACAACACTTCTGACAGTAAATAAACTTATATTGAACTGTACTCCTATAGTACGATAAGTTAAACCTTCATTTCTGATCCTAATAATCGTGTTTTTAACACTAACGTCCAACTCCTTCGATTTCGAAGTCATTTTACAGCTTTAATCGCAAAATAATTCATACACTTTTGGAGTAGTTTTACAGACTTTATACCGGTAGAGTTTCTTATGTCGAAACACGTGACTTCAATGTAACAAAATTTGCATAGCAGTTAAAACTTTGCCAATACTTCTTTGACATGCAAATTTTCGTTTTTGAAAGAAAAAATCGTAGAAAATGCAAATTAAAATAAAATTTTTACTATTTTTATGTATCTAACATGTCTTGTATTTAATTACGACAGCTAAAATTGCATAACATTTTATTTATTTGTCAATATGAATAAATTAAGGCAATTGCCAATACTATTTTTACCAGCTGTATGTGCTCCCTTTCCTTAAGCATCAAAAAATTCTATCTAAACTTCTTATTTTTCAATATTAATATATATAGCATAGCTACCAATATTGGAGAATGAAAATTCAGGAGACTTATGCTTGAATAGATATCACGACAAAAAAAAATTAATGTAGGGATTTTGTTACAGGAAATTTTAAATAAAACAGGGATTTTACAAAATAAGCACATCTATACTAAGAATAAAATAAGGAATAAAATAAAAAGTAAAAAAAAAAAAATAGCAAATATTAGCCTTTAGAAAAATTTAACAATTAATTTAAATTTTTTTTATAGAAGCTTAACAATACAAATATTAGCCTTTCTCCAAGTAAAGACTAGTTAAAACAGATGCATTTTCCCGAATAAAATTCTTAATAAATAACCTTAATAATAAATAGCCTGTTAATTACTGTGATGTTAATCAATTAATTTTAATAAATAACCTGTTTTTACCTTAATAATTAAAATACATCTTTTGTTATTTATAGTTCATATTTTCTTGAATAAATGAAAGATATGAATAGGTTTACCATAACTGCTGTACTTTTGATACGGAACATGTAAATAATTAAAAATAAACATGAAAAAAGAGTGATATTGCAGTTTTTATTTTGACTTGGCAAAAAATCCCTACAATTTAACAATTTGATCAAATGAATACAAAATAAACAAAAAATTTTTTTTTGCTAATCTTTTTTTTTTTTAGAACCGTCATATTTTAAAGTTTAATTTAATTTATCATTTTCTATTCATAATTGCAAAAATTGGATGTTAGTTATTTTGATGCTATAGGTTTCGGGTTCGAATCCCGACGGTGCCATGGATGTTTGTAGAGGTACGGAATCCACTTTAAACCTTATGTTCCGGTCAGGTATGACTGTAGAGCGTTGGACTGACAACCCTACCTCGTAAAAAGTCCTCGTCAAGCTGCCAAGTCAGACTTCTACCTACGAATGCTCCATCACAACAGAAGTTTCCCCCCTTCCATGAGACCCCACGGGTTCTTGGACTTGGTCTAGATCAAGGGTGGGCAACTCAAATGACCTTACAGGTTACTTTGAAAATGCACCATAACTCATCGGGCCGCATATAAAATTATGTATCCCTATATTAGATTTAGACCCACTATAAACATTTTTTGGAAGAAAAAAAATTGAAACATAATGAGTTATTATTATTGTGTTTACTATTATTCTTATATGTCAGCATAGATAATGTAATAATAATGACACTAAACGCACATTGTAAAGAAATATGTAACACTCAAAATGAAATATAAAAAATATATGTAAATATAAACGAAATAAAAGAAATGAAATCATTAAAAAACGTTTATTTTATTAGTGCAATATTTGTCTCTCCACTCTTTCACTCAGCTTTTGCAAATCGATCTCAATTTGGGTATTTGCATATCGTAAATGGTGTGACAGGTTAGCGTCCGTTATGTTTGAGCATGTTTTGTGTTTGGTCAATTTCATTTTTGAAAAGAAAACCCGATTCGCATGTGTAAGTTGAACCAAAAGCGCTAACAACTTGAACTAAGAGTCTGGTTGGCTCTGCTATCAACAATCAACTGCACGCATCTAGGGATGGCCACTGCGGCACTTAAAGTGAAACATAGAACCTTTTATATTAAATGTTCCAAGATGTCCTCGTATCATGAGTTCGCAGAATACAATTTAATTATACTGCGAACTACAAGAATCAAAGTTAATCTTGAGTTGAATCAAAGTTAATTTTTCTCATCATTTCGACAATTAATGTTTGAATACATGGATGCATTTTTTTAATACATTGTTTTTCACTATTTTGGCCATTACAAAATAAATATATTTTGTAAAAATGTGATAAATATCAAGGGCCGGAAAAATATTCAAGGCGGGCCGCGGTTGGCCACCCCTGGGCTAGATGATGATGCCTACCAAGTGGGATAAGAAACAACAAAAATCAAAATTACTTTTTTTTTTCTTACAATTTGTTTCTTGAATCCGATCATTGAATTGACGTTAAGGTAAATATTATTTCCACATTTGCAACAAAGGCCGGAATGGCAATGCTTTTTCGATTTCGAGGCGGGAAAACGATCCATAATTTTCCTACCTCACGCGAGCCATGACTCAGTTAAATTTTCATTCCTTCAATTGTAAACGGCCTTGCACTATTCTAAGATGGTAAGCTTTCGAGATGAGATCTTTTCATGCTTCTAGATAGTTTTATTTTTTACATTTGACATGGATTTTTTTTACCAATAGTGATTTTCTTTAAAATTCTCCCCGTTTCTATTGCAAAAGCACTTTTTAAAGGGATTTTTTTTTTTCAAAAATAAAAATTCAGGAGTCTCCCGAATAAATCGGATAGTTTGGTTTGGTTTGTCACTCTACGGCCATCTTGTGCACACGAGGGCTAAACAGACCGGGAAACCTATCGTGGATTCCGAACCACTCACAAACATCCACGCCACCGCCAGGATTCGAACCTGGAGACTATGGTGCCCAAGACCAGACGAATAAATCGGTAGAATTGGCATATATGATATAGTAAATTTAATGTTTCATTCTATGAATAACAATCAATTATTGTTCTAATGCAGCTGGCAATACAGAGACAGTTAATCTTTATACCATAAGAAAAGACTGTACCGTCGTTATTCATTTAGCACTACCCAGGGATCACGTGTAGCATGAAGATAGGCTACGGACGCGAATAACACTACCCTCACAACGTTCTACGGTTCTATTAGACCGGGACCTACGGTTTAAAGTGGATTCCGAACCACTACAAATATCCATGCCACCGGCGGATTCGAACCTGAAACATGTCACTCTATGGCCATCTTGTGCACACGAGGGCTAAACAGACCAGACTGTGGTATAGAATGCCAGAAAGCTAGTCACTCGTCCATCAGGACCTTTAACATTTAATTGTAAAAGAATATTAATGTTATAGCAAAAATAATCATTTTATTGCCATCAATAAACAATGAATATTTTCCCCAAAGTTGTTGCGATTTGATAGTAACTAAATAATATAAGGGGGAAAAATTAATAATAGCAATAACCTCATAAACATTTGTATGCAAGGAAGTTTTTTTCTTCCTTCTTATATTAAGTTTTTAGGCGCCTGAATGGCCGAGTGGCTAGCGCTCTGGCGATCGGTACCACAGGTTTCGGGTTCGAGTCCCGGCTGTGCCATGGATGTTTGTAGTGGTTCGGAATCCACTTTAAACCGTAGGTCCCCGATCTAATAGGATCGTAGAACGTTGCGGGGGCATTGACACTCCGCGTCCGTGGCTTATCTTCAAGCTACACACGCCCCCTGAGTAATACAAAGTGAGTAACGTCTGTGCAGCGCTTGCCTTAAGACATCCAAGACCAAGCTGTCTAAGTGTTTGCCAGCTGCATTAGAAAAAAAAAAAAAAGTTTTATCTTTTTAAGTGGTAGGTAAATTATCCCTATTATATTGTTACCTGTTATTATGGAAACTGAACTTGTAAATCGAACTTTCTTACTTCAAGATAAAAGGTAAATTCTGAGTTATTTTTATTTCCTGTGTTTTCTTTTTATAGCTGGTTTGCTTTTCTTTTTAGCTGGATGAGTATGGTTTCTGACAGTTTTCGCATTCTGTATAGGCTTGACCAGGGCAGCATAATTTGAGCATATTGCTTTACCTCACCAAGAAAACTTTGAATGGCCATACCATTGATAGTATGATAATAAGCATCTTGGAGGATCTGGAAATTAAGGCCGGATAGGCCATTGAGATATCCGGCTTTAATTTAATTTTTATTTTTAGGAAGAACAAAATTAGAATGAATAATATATTTCATAAAATTTTAGAATATATATATATTGACTGAATGGACACCCCGATTTCTTAATTTTCAGAATATTTCATGCATTTTAACCGATACTAAATCAGAAAGAGATATTGTAATTTGGCAGTAATTAAGTATATTATGTTTTTGGACTATTAAATTAAGAGCTAGTAATTTCTATCGTATGAATGATTTTGTTTGAGATGGTCTGTAATGTCACCAGATCGCATTTTCTTTACGAATATCAAATCATCGCCGATGGAACTTAAGCCCTTTTGTATTTTAAATGGATGTATATTCCTAAAATTATTTCAAAGAACTGCTCAACAAGAAATTTTGTAAATGTCGATATTCATTCAGTTTTGCTTTTCCTGTATTCTTCCATATTAGGATCATAACACATTATACTCACAAAGGAATTCGATCAATTTAAATCTTCGTCCGTGCGCAAAGATTTTTGTAGATAGAGAATTCATGAGATGAAAAGAGAGCTTGTGTCCCAGATTGCAGCGTCCACCATGGTGTCTTACAAGAGAAAGTGGATCCCTGCTTTTGTACTGAACAGGACCTATACTGTCAGAGCTACTCAGGAAGTGATCCATCGCTTATACCCAAAGCAACTCAGATTCGAGGGGCTGGTTAATTGACGATTGATGCACCCGAAAATTGAGGTATATCGCTCACACAAAAGCCGCAACTCCTCATGCACGGTCACCACGAACGGCAAACACGTACTCAGACAATATTAGTCATTTAACAAGTGCAGAACATATAAAACTGTTGACAATTCAAAACATTAACAAATAACAAAACTTTTACTAATATAAGCACTCAAGAGCCAAAACATTATAACCGAATGAACTCGCCTGGATGACGTGGAAGGCCCGTGATCAGGTGGAAGTCTTATTTAACTGCTGCTGGAGAGTTTGAAGAATCATTCTTTCACTTACTTCTGTGTGTGATGGGAAAGGCTGCGGATCTAAGCGACTTTGATAGAGGGCAGATTGTAATGGCTCGAAGGCTCGGAACAAGTATTTCGAAACTGCACGACTCGTGGGTTGTTCGCGATCTACAGTTGTTAGTACTTATGCAAAGTGGATGAATGACGGTGAAACCAGCAGTACACGACATGGTGTTGGACGTCCACACGCTATCAAAGAAAAAGGTCATCGGAGACTGTCTCGCTTGGTGAAGCAAAACCGGAGCCAGACAGTGGCTCAGCTGACAGCCCAATACAATGCAGGGCCAAGTAGAATAGTATCGGAGCACACTGTTCAGTGGACACTGTTGGATATGGGGCTACGCAGCAAACGTCCCACTCGTGTGCCTTTGCTGACCAAGCGTCATCGCCAACTGCGCCTGCGCTGGCCCTGGGAACATCGTGACTGGTCCATGGATTAGTGGGAGAGAGTTGCCTGTTCAGATGAATCACGGTTTGCCATTCATCACGCCGATGGCCGTGTCAGGATACTCCGTCTTCCAGGCGAACAGTTGCTCCCTCAATGTACAGTAGGTCATACATAGGCCGGTGGTGGCGGTATTATGCTTTGGGGGACGTTCTCTTGGGCGTCTCTGGGACCCGTGGTTGTGGTTGAGCAGACCATGAATGCTACTGGGTATCTGAACATCATTGCGGACCATTTGCACCCTTACATGGCCTCTATTTTTCAGCTGGAAATGGAATGTTCCAATAGGACAACGCCCCTTGTCACAAGGCTAAAATTGTGTTGGAGTGGTTCCAGGAACATGACGCTGAATTCAGTTAATGTCCTGGCCCCCTAACTCACCGGATATCAATCCGATAGAACACATTTGGGATGCCCTGGGACGGCAGCTCAGAGTTCAAAGACCACCAATTCGCAATATCTCGGATTTGCGTGACCGCTGCTTAAACATCTGGTACAATCTGTCTCCGGCCATCTACCAAGGACTTGTGGCATCCATGCCAAGGCGGGTTGAAGCTGTGTTGTGCACCAAAGGTGGGCCAACTCGTTATTGACAGGTGGTCCCAATGTTTTGGCGCTTTTAGTGTATATAGAAATGTAGATTCTGGGGAAAAAAAAATCAAAATTATGCAAAATGCAGGAGTATGTAGAATTGTAGTAGGATATTAATAAAAAAGGTGGAGTCTTTGTTTTCGATGATGAAAAGGAAAAAAAAGGGACGACTAAAGAATGAAGGTAATGGTCCCCACGGGGGTTCCGATGTACCGGTAAACATCGAAATGAGATGTGCCACTAAAGGGCAATGGTATCAGAAACAAATTCATAGACCTCAAATATTTCACCGATAGTTACTTCCTAGATATCGCAATATTATGAGAATCTCATCTTCAACCAAATCAAATTTGAACCAATATTTCTTAAAAGAGATAAAGATGAAGTACCAAGAACCTCGTAAGAACTGAATAATGATGCTCCCAGGAACTGAATAATGATGCTCCTGAATAATTTAGTTCACAGGAAAAATATAAACTCTAAATAAAAGCTAAAGCTAAAAATAAACTCTCTTCGAAATAAATGTATTTAAAAATATGTTATAGTTTTAAATACTCTAATTTAAAGCTCTTATATGGGTAATAACTTATCTAGTTTACAAAAATGATGACGAATAGCATTATTACACATTTGACGAATTTCGTTGACATGTCACATGCTCAAAAATTGGCATTAATTGAAATATGCTTTAAGTTTCTGGTGTTTTATAATATCGAAAAAAAATTACTTTTACATCCTTTAAAAATTTTTTAAAAGGGGGCTTTAACTTTGTTTCTACTTCAAGAAGAGTTATTTTGATACAAAAAGTTTAAAAAAATATATACTCTGACCTAAATGCTCTTATATTTACAAAGCATTAATTTTCATCAAATTTCTAATTAATTTAATGGCTTAATTGTATATAAAAAAAGCGAAAAATTGTTCGACCCTGTTTGATACTATTCCTAAATCTCGCAAAAAAAGAATGTTAAATTCAATCAAAAACTGACCTTGCTATAGGTTAATAAAAAATGCATGAAATGATTTTTAGTTTAACAGACTGGCTCAAATAGTTAAGCTACTGTGAAACAAATAAAATACCAAATTTACAGGATTAGTTTTCAAATTGTTTTCCAAATTACGATTAGTATTTTTAAAAAAATAAATGATAACAGATGAAAGGTGAAAAAAAAAAAAAAAGAAATAACTAATATTTTTTTTTTTTTTGGTAAGGATGACTCTTTTATTTAGGTAATTTGTATTAATTAAAACGTAATTAATTTGTATTACAACCTTTACAACTTTTATTACAATCTTTAATTCTTTACAGATATTTTCTTAACTATATTTGGCAGGATTTTTTTTTTTTTGTAGCCTGGAAACGTCGAATCATATCTGCTAGCATCAGATATAATAGCCCAAATAAAGAATCCCTTCTCCTCTAGGTAGTATACTGGCTCCAAATCATCTCTTTGATCGTCCTAATTAAATAAAGATTTTGCTAACAAGTGACACTAAACTATTCTAATATCCCTTATTCCTTCAGTAATGCTGTTATGGAGGAGAGCAGGTGATTTATTAGCTTGTTTACAAGGGCAAATAAAATAGTTTGGTATTTACATTTTTTTCGCTGTGTTAGGAAACTAACAAATACAAGACATTAATTAAGTATAGGATAGTTAAAAACAACAGAATTGTGTTGTTTTCCTTTGTAGGTGAGGGTAAATTTTTATTTACGCAGTCATGCGATGGAAGGGCAATTAATTTTGTATAATTTTAGACGCCATAGTCGAAAACTGCAATGCTGGTTTTTAATTCTGCAAGGCTAGTTTTAATATTTATTGTAATAAGTAGAATTAAGAAAATTGTTATTAATAACATTATTATAAATATTATTAAGAACATTACTTACTCTTCCTACGAGTAAAGTTAGTAAAGAAAGATCATTTTCGAGGTTAACAAATACCTACATTCATGAAAGTCACAAAATCTGTTAGTAAATGTGTTAATATTAGATAACGCCATATGCAATATTTTAAATGTTAAAGGTATTGCATCTGAATTTAGTTCTATAAGAATTCAAGAAGTAGATTCATGATTACATGATATTAATTTTTCTTGATTATCTTTAATAAAATATTAAAATTTTCTCTTTTAATATCAATGTACCTATACTTCTTATAGAAATGAATTCAGATTCAATACTTTTAACATTTAAAATATCTCAAAATATATTTAAATGCTTTCCTGTAGTGTTGTCGTTGTCGTGTCCCTCATGGAAGGAGGGAAAAGTGGTGCAGCTTCTGTCCTGATGGAACACCCGTAGGTAGAAGTCTGACTTTGGCTCCGTGACGCTTTTTGTGTCATTTGAGACCGGGACATACGGCTTAAAGTGGATTCCGAACCACTACAAACATCCATGGTACCGCCGGGACTCGAACCCGAAACCTGTGGCACCGAGCGCCAGACACTCGGCCATTCAGGCCCGCTTTCCTGTAGTTATAATATATACAGAAAACACCAGATATGAAAGACACCACGTAAGTAAATATGCAGTTTATTATTTAATGTACAACAAAAGTAACAATGCCAATAGTAACAAAGGTATCGTAGTTCAACAGTAACAAGAACAAAGGTCAATACTAACTCGAACTTTGAACGCATGTCGTTTCCACGCAGAATCCTTCCAGATGTTTCAGCGAGACATTGTAGTTTTGGTGCTCTATAGATCATGTATTTGAATTTGAACTGTCCTGTACCA
Organism: Caerostris extrusa; assembly: GCA_021605095.1. Taxonomy (NCBI): domain Eukaryota; kingdom Metazoa; phylum Arthropoda; class Arachnida; order Araneae; family Araneidae; genus Caerostris; species Caerostris extrusa. The sequence goes on along the minus strand of BPLR01017652.1, from coordinate 133,165 downwards.
GACTCAGTACACTACATTTAGAATCTCTACCATTTTTTTCGCAACTCATTATGGAATCCTAGAAAGAGCACCTGATATACAACAAGTAATATAAAAAAAAAAAAATTTTTAAAGTCAATTCCTATTTTTTTCCCCCACTATATTACAGAAAGTCCGTTATAAATAATTTTCATTCGTTTTTTTAAGTTTATCTGGCGCCATCTATTGATAGACTTAAATCTAAAAAAAAAACTAAAATTAATTTATTACATTTAATTGCTGCAATAATATTTGAAAAAAAAAAAAAAAAAAAAAACTGCAGTCACATCAAGTGTAATCCACTACAAGTTCAAAAAAAAAAAAAATTGTATTAGAACTTGTTTGGATGAATAAAAAGTATTTTATGAACGATTGAAAATTTGAACAAGGTATATATAGGGAGAGTGTGAGCTAATAGAAGGAATTGAAAAAGCTATTTTGGTAGTACATCTCATCAGGTATCACTGTCCGTCTAAGGGTAGTTGCACTTCAAAGCCCCATAAGGCCCCTATGATCAACGCTGATGTTTCAATGTGTGAGATGAAGAGTCTCTGTTAGAAAGCTCTGAATTGTCGAGTATGTGAACCGATATTTACAGCGCCTAGAAAGTATTTCTCCTCCTTTACACTAAGTTTTTCTGATTTACTAGACGTACCTTACTCCTCATAGAAATTCGTAATAATACTAAAACCTTCTGCAGATATACGACTTGAAAATATAGATTAAAATTACTGTTTTTATTACATTTCAAAATGCTTTCTAAATGCGAAAGGAAATTATTCTCTTGAGAATTTAATGAAAAAATTTTTCGTGTTTTTTTTTAAAATTTTTATTTTGAGACAGTATCACACAGATGGAACCCTTTTTAATGTTTTATTAAGATATTTATGATTTGAATTTGCAAAATATCACGTTTAAGTTTACATTCACGATTTTCAATCAATATTCCATCAAATTGGTGGATTTTATTTCCATTACAGCTTCAATTAACACAAGTAAAATTTTTTAAAGATTTTTTTTTAGTCATACTATTTCGAGCATTTGACCTGAAGTCAGGCACTGAAGTGTAACGTTCGGCACTATCTCGCAAGAAAAAAAAACATATCAAAGGAAGAATTGTCTTCCTGATATCCTTTCTAAAGATAACTAGGTAAGACGTTAGAAAAACTAGAAAAAAAAAAATACTCACATCACACATACTACTGTGTCCAAAAGTAAGGGGGTTAACGAATTTAAAATAAAAATTCAAATTTCTTCGACGTATGATAAAAGTTTAAAATGCATTTGTATACCAATATTAGAATTATTTCGTCTAAGTGACGTACTACTGTGTCCAAAAAGTAAGACCAATTTTCAATTTAAATTTCCCCGGCATATGGAAATTTCATTTTTTTCTTTTTTTAGGTTGCTGGCACTGTCCTTGACATCTGTGTGAAATTTGACGTCAAAATATTCATTCGTGTTTCAGTTACACTTGGCTTCCTGAGAAGCTGAAATTGATTCCGGCGATTTTTGAAATGTCTGAATTCATTGAGCAAAGAACTTGCATTCAATTTTGTTTGCGGAAACGTATAGAATGTTGCAGGAGCATTCCTATATAGGAAAGAAATGTTTACAAATGATATAAACAGTTCAAAGAAGGCAGAGAACACGTTGAAGAAGAAGAGCCTCAACCTCAACTGACGAAGCTCGCGTCCAAAAATTAAAGATTTGGTGCTTGCAAACCGTCGATTTACATTTAGACATCTTGCAAATGAAGTTGTAATTTCAAAAGGATCTGTCCATTCCATTTTGGGCCTCAAACGCATCAAATCTCGATTGATACCGAAAACACTGAATGCACCAGCTCACACTGCATTGATTCTTCGTGAACTTTTCGTCAAAAATGAAACCCATATCGTTCCACAACCACCGTATTCCCCGTGCGACTTCTGGCTATTCTCTAAACTCAAAAGACCACTCCAGGGACACCGTTTTTGAGTCGATTGAAAAGATTCAATGTGAATCGCCACGCGCTTTGAAGGCCATCCCGGTCAATGACATTTTAGCATGCATTGAGGATTGGAAGAAAAGTTGGCATAAGTGCATTGTGTCCGGAGGATTACTTTGAAGGCGATGAAATAAATTTGAAAGAATAAATAAAGACTTTTTGAAAAAAAAAATTGGTTTTACTTTTTGGGCATAGTAGTATGCACGTTCATCCATCATTTTAAATTGCCTTGTTGACGAGACAGAAATCGAACCAGTAATCTCTTCTTCCAAATACTGAACCTTCATCTACTCATGACTCAATAGTAATGTGCACAGCTAACGTGCAGGAGGACTTAGGCTTGATTACTTTGACGAAAGCTCCCATAAATGAGGCATTCCATGGTGCATTATGTTTATCGACCTGATGGCCAATTGGCTACCCTCTGGCCTTTGGTACCACTGGATTCAGGTTCGAATCGTGGCTGTAGTATGGATGTTTGTTGGTGGTTCAGAATCCACGTTAAATTGTCGGTCCCGATCTAATTAACTTAAAGTATGCACAAATGACAGTAGAAAAATAAACCAAACCACAAACCATTATGCATCTTCGATGGTGCATTCTTCCAGGATTCCACTATATGTGCATGTCTATAAGAGTTTGAAGAACCAGGTTAGGCTACCTAGTAAGTTTACATAAGTGGTCTATTATAGTTCAATAACAATGACAAAAAAAAATCCACATTTGCACTTTTATCAGTCATGCTTATGGTTAGACAATTTAAAAGGTTAATCAAAGAAAAGGAATCTCTTCCCGATAGCTTTCCTAAAGATAACCAGGTAAGATGTAGAAAAGATAAACTAGAAAAAAAAAAATGCTCACATCACACATATGCATGTCCATCCATAATTTTTTGTCTTTATTGACCAGACAGAAATCAAACCAGTAATCTCTTTTTCCAAATACTGAACCTCCATCGAATCGTGGCACAATAGCAATGTGTATAGCTAATGTGTAGAATGATTTAGTCTCTATTACTTTGGAGAACGCTTCCATAAATGAAAGGAATTCCATTATGCGCATTCTTCCATTATGCGTCTTGCATGGTGCATTCTTCCGTTATGCCTTCTTCCTTGGTGCATTCTTCCATGATTCCCCTATATGTTTATGCTATAAAGTTTGGATAGCCAAGTTAGGCTACCTGGTAAGAATTTCCTCTCAAACGACATGCACATATAGGGGAACTGACTCTAAAAGCCTTACCGGAAGGAAATGCTTCCTTCATAAAAGATCGGCCATTCGATTACTTAAGTAGTCTGATGTACTTGTTAGAAGCCAATTAAGATCCCACCTGATTAAAAGGAAAATTTTATGTATAAAACTCCCTTAAGACCAGTTTAATCTGAAACATGGTCACTAAAGCAAGAGAAGAGAAAATGTTGGCTTTGAAAGAAAAAGTAAACTATTTTTGGTGGTGTCAATGACGATGGAAGTCGAAGAAGATTTTTGAACTTTTCAAACTTTTTAATACCATTCTAAAAATTTATTAAACTGAACAGAATGAGATGGGCCGGTCATCTCATGATTGATAAAAGCTTTGAGGTTTTCAATGTAACCCTTTTGGACAGCGACCAAGGGAAGACCAAAAAAGAGATGGGTCGACTGTGTAGACTGATTTTAATGTTATATAAAAAACGGGAGGTCCACGGCCAAGAGGAGAACAGCCTGGCTGGATCTTTTAAAGAAGGCCAAGGCCCACAACGTGCTGTCGAGTCAGTTATGATGATGATGATGATGTACTTGTATATCAGTGGTAGACTTGTACTGAACTTGTACAACAATAAAAAAACAATATTTGCACTTTTATCAACCATACCATGGATGGGCAATTTAAAAGGTCAAACAAATTTGTAATAATGCATTATATTTTTAATAATTTTGTTCCATATAATTTTTATAGAATTTTAAAAATAAATGGATGATATTCAAAGTATGAGAAAAGTATTAATGCTGATCTTTTTATGTCTGAACTGATGCTGATAATTTTTTTGTAAGCTGTGAATAGTCAACAGTCATGTGATGATGGGAAGGATCTTCCTTCATGCATTCAGAACTTTCAGGAAACTATAAGGAAAGGAAGAACTTCTAGGGGAAACTGCCCAATTTTGCGTGTCATATGAACCTAAAAACTCCCACGAATCAATCTGACTGCCGAGGAGAGACATGTGCAAACACCATCGACACTTCCCTATCACATCTGAAAGCAGTGACAACAACGCAGGCTGCCAGCGAATTCGAATTTCAATCTCCGGCATGGTTGTTGGTGATTACTTACTAATTGAATGGAACACAAGTCGAACAATGTGATATTAAGATCATGAATGTTATTAGTTTATTTTAATGAGAAAACTTTAATTTTATAAAACGATCAATTTGATTTATAAAATTTTTAATTTTTAAATTAAGAATTGCACAAATAACTTGCTTGCATGAGTTTTTGTAATTTCATTGAGTGAAAAAATATTTAGATTAGAAGAATAGTCTATTTTATATCGTATACTATGCATTTATTTTATATTATTTTTTTTCATTTCATCATATAACCAAGTCATCAAACAATTATCTTCGTCAAATAACAAAAAAAAAAAAAAAGTTATATATGTAATAAAATATAAAAAGTATAAATAGTCTATTTTATATCTACTCTATATGAATGTTAATAATACTAATTTAATGTACTTGTTTTCATTTTATGTATCAGTAAATACAAGCATTGTCACATAAACTAAAATATTTGTTTTCAGCAAATTAGTAGACGATTCACCCACTAGATGGCGATACCATGTTCCATCACTTTGGAAGTTTTATTTTCACAACTGATTGAAGCGGCAGGCTCGAAAGGTCGAACACAACTTAGCATCGGCAATCGGACGTCGAACCGGCAGACAAACCGGACCTGCTGAGTGTCCGGCGCAATTCCGTGAGAAAATAAACAAACGCTCTGCATAGAAAAAAAAGAAAAATTCTAAATCTCACGGAATGGGTTACGATGAACTGCCACTCACTTACGCTGTGTGTGAAATAGCAGTAGCCATTCTGGCTATTGTTGGCAATTCTCTGGTAGTTGCCACTTTTGTGCTTGAGAGACGATTGCGGCGAGTGACCAACTTGTACATCATAAGTCTAGCCACTTCAAACTTTCTTGTCGGACTTGTTGGCGTGCCATCTGCTGTCATGGCTCGACTAGGTTTGCCAAGACATGCGTTTCGAATCTGTCTGCTCATGCTTTCTGTGCTGGTCCTGCTGTGTACTGTGTCCATACTGAATCTAGTCGCTGTCACTTTGGATCGCTACTGGGCGATTTTGCATCCCTTCTGCTACAAGAGAACTATGAATCGCAGGGCGGCTGGCATCGTCATTTTGGGATGCTGGTTCCTTGGAACCTTGGTCGGCCTGCTTCCGCTGTTCGGTTGGAACAACGGCCCTGAGAAACACGGCCAGTGCCTGTTCATTCCAGTGATGCATTACGACTTTCTAGTCCTCATTTTCTTCGCAACCATTGTGTACCCTGCGCTGCTGATGGCTTTCTGTTATGGAAGGATATATGCTGTTGTCTTGAAACAGGTGAGTGCGAGTTCACCATCTAAATTCTTGATTATATAATCTTTTATATAAGTAAACTTCTTCAGATTTTGACTTGACTTGACTTAATTAGGAGCTTTGAGACATATGCTGGCTGATGCTGTCATAATTTGATTTTGTGTAATTGAATTAAAACATAATTATATTACTAGTATTTCTGATTTGACAATTACTCAATTGGTTTGAACTGTAAATGCATACTATTAGCTAATTATAACTATTACTATTTTATAACTAGTTAAAAATTTTCTGTCTATATTGTCCTGTAGGTAAAATGTAATAAATATAAATGTCTTTTTATATTGAATAATACCTCTTTGTTATATAATCGGCTGTTTTATCGCATTTCTATTGTTGATTATTTTTTCAGTAATACTGATTCGGAATTATAGAATTGCGCTTTTCTATCCATCATATAAAAAAATTTGTTCAGATTTTTTATTTCGTGTAATTAAATTAAAATATAATTATATTACTAGTATTGGTGACTGACAATTATTCAATTGTTTTGTACTTCAAGTACTATTAGCAATATAACAATATTATGACTAATTAAAAATTGTGAGTTTATACTATCCTATAGGTAAAATGTAATAGATATGAATGTCTATATAGTTTTTATATCGCCGTTATATCGCGCTTGTCGAAAAACACGATATAATCGGCGACTTTACTGTATTTCTATTGTTGATTGTTTTTTAGTAATACTAATGCGGAGTTAGAAAATTGGGATTTTCTATCATTTATAGAAAGAAATTTGGGTACTTTACGTATTAACGATACCTCGGCGACAGTTGCGTCAATAAAGAGCACACGCGCCAACCGCAGCTATAGCTACAGAGCTGTAGCTGTTAGATTGGCGACACTTAAAACCGCCAAGTCTGTCGCCAAGGTATCGTTAATACGTAAGTACCGAAATTTGTTCAGATTTTGATTTTGTAGAATTAAATAAAATATAATTATATTGCTAGTATTGGTGACTAGAAAATTATTCAATTGATTTGAACTGCAAATGCATACTACTAGCAATATGATAAATTAAAATTTATGACTAATGAAAATTTTTGTGTTTATACTGTCCTATACGTAAAATGAAATAAATATAAATATCTATGTAGTTTTTAAAATTGAATAATACCTCGTTATGTTGCACTTGTCGAAAAAACACGATATAATCGGCGATTTTACCGTCGTTATATTGTTGTTTTTTTCAGTAATGCTAATTCGGGATTATACAACTGGGCTTTTCTGTCCTTTATATAATGAAATTGGTTCAGATTTTTGTTTTTTAGTTCTTAAATAAAATGTTATTACATTACTAGTATTGTTGATGTGACAATTATTCTATTGGCTTGAACTGCAAATGCATATTATTAGCAATATGATAACTTTATAACAATTAAAATCTTTGTACTTATATATAAAAATATATATCCTATAGGTAAAATGTAATAAATATAAACTATCTGTGCAGTTTTTATGTTTAATACCTAGTTATATCGCGTTTGTCGAAGAAACGCGATATAATCGGTGATTTTACCGTATTTCTATTGTGGTAGAATCAGAATTGAAAAATAAGTTATGCAGTTTTAATACTAAAATAGAAATTATTTTTATTATTATATTATTTCTAGGATAAAAACAAAATACTAAATATCCTTTTTGTGCGACTTGTCCCGCTTTAAAAATAGTCGCGATATAATCAATTCTTGTTTAATAAGGACTATTATATAATAGTAAGAGAATAGGACAAAAATCGCATTGAATTCATTTAAACTATGAATTTGAAGCTCAATGCTATTTCTAGATTCTCAAACTCAGACATATGGTGTCTGTATTTATTTTTTCGAAAAACCGATATTAAAAAGCAGGTGATAACAACAGTCGTTAGAGCTATGTAGAAGAAAAACAAAACAAAACATTGCGGTTTTCGATAGTTTTTCATTGTCAACTGACATTTATTTTCAGCTGTACGATGTCGGTTTGCGATCCAATATATGGGAAACATCGCAATGTAAATAACCACATTGAGTAAATAACTCTTTCGAAATATCCATTATCATAATATATATTAACTAAATATTGCATGAAAACTTAATTTTTCAAAAATATCTAGAAAATATGAATATTCTGCATTTATTGTTCTATAAAAATTATTTGTTTGTCCTCCAAATAATATTGAATTTTAAAACCACAATATTAAATGATTCAGTATTTTTCTAATAAATTTAAATATCAATATTTGTTCTTTCCTTAGCTGAATTTGAAGATGATAGTGATCATGTTTAGATAGTGCTGTTATTTTGACAAATGACATATTCGTGTTCTGCATTTATTGTTTTGAGAGATATTACAATATCTATTAAGTTTGTTCGATATCTTTGGAAGGGATCAATTGAAACATTCATTGAATACATTAAAATACATGTAAAATTTTAATATTGAAATACATCTAAGCATTGTAATATTGAAATACATCTAAGCATTGTGATATTGAAATACATCTAAAAATTGTAATATTGAAATCTAAAATTGTAATATTGAATCATCTCTAAAAATTGTAGTACATTGAAATACATCTAAAAATTGTAATATTGAAATACATCTAAAAATTGTAATATTGAAATTCCTTCAAAAATTGTAATATTGAAATTCGTCCAAAAAATTGTAATATAGAAATTCGTCCAAAAATTGTAATATTGAAATTCCTCCAAAATTGTAATATTGAAATTCCTCCAAAAATTGTAATATTGAAATTCCTCCAAAAATTGTAATATTGAAATTCCTCCAAAAATTGTAATATTGAAATTCCTCCAAAAATTGTAATATTGAAATTCCTCCAAAAATTGTAATATTGAAATTCCTCCAAAAATTTTAATATTGAAATTCCTCCAAAAAATTTTAATATTGAAATATCTCTCACGTGGTTCACTTTTTCTTTGAACTAATTTGTACGCCATTAAATACTTTAAATAAAACACTTAATTTCTAAAAGAAATTTCGATTATTTTTAAAAGGCTTATTTATAAATGTAGTTTTAAGTTTGGTGTAAAGTGCTTTATTTTAAATAAAAATATTTAGTATTATACAATTTCTAAATTCATATAATATTATTAATAATAATAAATTCACATTAAATATGATTTTCCAAAGAATTGTATTATTATTTTAATACTGTTAACTGCGATTGAAATTTGTTAATGAAAATTATTGTTATAATTTTTATTTTGTTTGAAAAAATTTATAAGGTAAAGCTGGATAATTTGTTTTTATTGTAATTTATGAAGAATTACGTATTTTTTTAAAAAGCAAAACTTAATTGTGAAATTTGGTGAGTAATAAAAAATTATAGCTCTTTCTTTTTTTAAATCATAAATTTCTTCAAACAAGAGAATGTTCCTGTGATCGCCTTAAATGTCATGTAAATAAATATCAGTTAGTTGAACTTCAGTCTTCTTCTTACAAGAGCTGTTTTATCATGTAGTATTCGGCGTTCCTGTTGAAATAATGGAATTCTTTAATCTTCTCATGATGGAAAAAGAAATCTGAACTAGCCGAGGAACTTTGGGTGCCATAGTTTGCTTTAGAAACATATTCTACGCATAATGGTTTAATGAAATCTTTTTCAGACTTTATTTATTATTATTATTGAATAGTAGGCGGCTTCTCTTCCTCAGCTTCCTGGCCAATTGGTTAGCTTTCTGGCCTTCGGTACCACAAAATCAGGTTCAGGTTTGAATCCTGGCGGAAGCATGGATGTTTGTGAGTGGTTCGAAATCCGTGTTAAACTGTAGGTTCCGGCCTATTTAGCCCTCGTATGCACAAGATGATTGTAGAGCTACAAACCAAACAAAACCAATCTTTTCTTTTCGTGGAGATAATCCGTTATTTAATCAACGATTGCTAATATTAAAGCCCTGACGAACTATTGTGTTAAATGCTATTTGAAAATTTATCAACTTCCTTGCTAAATTTTGAGAACTTCTCGTAATGTAACCCGTTCAGTTTAAGGAGTAATTCTGAAGAATAAAACAAAATAAATTTCTAGAAAAAAAAAAAAAACATTATTCGCTTTTAAGAAATAATTCGTGTCAAGAGAAAAATATTAAAAATATTTCCTTTAAGAAAATCTTGTTTGAACAATAACTATGACAAAGCATGTACGAGAAAAATAACTTCGAATCCTAACTGAAGAATAAATGCTTCATATACTTTCTGCAGAAATTTTTTATTTCAAGAAGACTAGCTTGGATTAACTAAAGCTGTATGGCTAAAAGATTAAATTATACATCATTCCTGAATTTCTGTCAGACACATTTTATATAATCTGCATTTAAAGATTGATATTGGTTTGTTATTTTGTTAAATAACAATTTATCATCCTCGGAGTGTAATTTGATTTAAAGTTTTTTTCTTTTAGTATCGGAGAGATTTGGCGCGCCATTGCTCTTTATATTAAATTTGCTAGTTTAGTTCAGCTAAATACTTAAATGAAAAAGCAACGAATAAGATGTACGCGTCACTGTAAAAAGTAAATAAAAAAAGTCATGTTTAATTTCAATTTAGAATTTGAAATTTATCTGCGGATTTAAATAGTTTTTAAAAAATTATGCATAAAAAATCATTACTCTTGAAGTATTGTTGTGTCTAATCGTCAGTGTCCTGCAGTGCGGGACGGATATCCCATGAGTAATCTACTCATGGATGGAGGGAACAAGGCAGCTTCGATTGTGATGGAGCACCCATAGATAGAATTCTGACTTGGCTCCGTGTCGCTGAAAAAGAGAGAAGTCAGGTATGAGGACTTTCAGGAGGAACTACCTGGCATTTCGTTATCGTATTTTTGAAAACCCGAAAAATTTTCACCAGGTATTCCAAATAACGAAGCAACAGGCTGAACATCACAAACGCAATAGAGGGTCCTCTTTTTTTGAAACAATGTCTTCAACAAAGCCGCTAGTGGATTGAATCTCAACCCTAATGTATACCAGCGGCAACGAGTACTGCTGGTGTACATTACTCTTAAAAACTAAAACATTCGAGATCGATTAAGATTTTTAAATTTTACAATTTCAACTTGACATTTTTTTATCTGGATACTTTGCAATAATTCTAAATTCAGTATCTGTCGGCATTCAGACTTTTTTTATCAGTGGTATATATATTTTCACGAAACTACACTTATGTTTCATACTAACAATATATTGCATTTATACTAAATACTTCGTGTAAGGGTTATTCATATAGCAAGAGTGATATTGTTCACTATCTTTTGTCTATTTCCTACCAAGATTTTAATTGCATACATTTATTATGATGTGGGAACATGTTGTCCTAGTTATAAGTCCATGGCGTCCCCCAGAAAAGGGAAGCTATAAAATATATGAGTTTATAAGTTATTATTTAAGACAGATTAATCTCCTCGCGCAACATGCGGCCTGATGGCCAATTTGCTAGCGCTCTGGTCTTTGGTACCACAGACTTCAGGTTCGAATCTTGGCGGTGGCCTGGATGTTTAGGAGTGGTTCGGAATCCACGTTAAACTGTAGTACCGGTCCGTTTAGCCCTCGTACGCACAGGATGACTGTGGAGCGACAAACCAATCTTTGCGGAACATGAGAAACTTTTATTTCAAAATATTTGAAATAAATGGCGATTTTCACGTGATTTTATTTGTGTGTGTTTTAAAACAGTCGGGAAATATGTGTTGCTAAATATAACGATATGATCCATATCAGGTCACGTGCTCTGTAGTTCATATTGAATTGTCTGGCTTTCAAAAAATAAGCAAATTATTTTTACAATATCCTCAAAATGTCTAAGAAATAGTTTATGTTTATAAAAGTTAACTTAACCGTCATTTAACAGACTTCTCTGTCTGAATTGGGGAGTGCTTCTTGTGCTATTTGAACAATTGCTTCTTTGTAAAGTTCTAGAGTTATTAAATTGTGTTACTTTCCAATCGCTATTGAATTCGATAGTTCTTGTGGAGATTCTGCACTTTAGGGTTTCGATTTCGCCAAGGCTCTTTTCCGTATCATATGGAATCGCTGAAATTGCAGCATTTTGTTAGCGCAGCTGTCACTTGTTGGCGAAAACTGCAAAGAAAAAAATCTCCAAATAAACAAGCGGAATCCTAAAGTTCAAAACTCTTGTTCTTATAGTGTTCTGACCCATTGCTTCATAAATTTCTTGGGTTGTTGAATATTGGCATACTCCCATGTGAATGCCCCCAACAAAGTATGCTCACACATGATAAATTGAAATTCGTGAAAGGATTTCAGTTTTTAATTTTTACATGCAATTCAACTTAGTTCTGTTGTAAACATTAAATTAAAAATTATGCATAGAACAAATATCCTATGATGCTTCCATTAAGTAAACATATTTTTTATAGTTAGTTCTAGAGTTATTAAATTTTGTTATATTTCTGTCGCTATTGAATTTGATAGTACATTCTACACTTTTAGGGTTCCTATTTCGCCAAGTTTCTTTTCAGCGCCAAATGGATTCGTCAAAACAGCAGCATTTTGTAATCTCAACGACCATTTTGCTTATTTAGGTGGGAATTGGCGAACATCACAAGGAAAAAAATCGCCAAATAAACAAACAGAACTGCCGTTTTTATAGTATTCTGAACAATTGCTTCATAAATTCCTTGGACTATTGAACATTAGTATACTTCTAGGTGTATTTGTCTAGCAAAGTATGTTCACACATGATAAATTGAAATTTGTGAAAGTATTTCAGTTTTTAATTTTATGTATATTTTGTATTACATCTTTTCTGATTATGAAATACCTGATAACTCAGCTTGCCTAAGGATAAAATAGATTTTTTCCATTGGCATAAAACTGAACGATTTGTATTAAACAAAAAGAAATTCTATTGATTAAAAGTTGAAATAATTTTGTAAGCATCCAAGTAATTTTGATGATTGTTTATCTTTTAAAATCTATGAGATCGGTTGTGATTAATATTTAACTAACTGTCTGAAAACGATAAAAGGTTGTGTCTTAACTAGTATGAGAAAAACAATTATTAATTTCTTATTAAAAGCAGTTTCTTTGAGATAAAATAATAGATAACTTTTAAGAAAATCATAGACGATGTTTATAAGGGTTTTATTTTTAAAAATTATTTGATAGATATTATCATTGTGTGCATGCAAAGTGGAATTTAATTCAGCACGATAATTTTTATCATAGAACATTTATTTTTCCAATCGCCTTATTTGGCAAAAAGCTTTTTGTAAATCTAATGTTCAAGCACATTTTTAATAAATATCCCTCCGATCATATGTTTTGCTACCAACTTAATGATGTATTATTAATGTAAGAAAAGCAAGCTATTTTGTTGCAATATCATTTTTACAATCCAATGTCCATGTATTGTAGGACACTATAAATTGGGCATTTTATTATATTTGTATAAAGGATACTACAAGGACACTATAAAGAAAATCCCAGAAGAGGCTTTATTTAGGCTAGGTTTATTTAGGTTAGATTTATTTATTTACTTACAATATATAGTAACTTAAAGTCACGTACAGACTTGATTTGATTTGTATTAGTAAAGCAACACGGATTTGGAGAGTTGATTACAGCTAAGGACTATAATCAGGCCTGATGCCGAATGACTAGCACTCTGGCTCTCGGGGTCACAGGTTTCGAGTTCGGATCCAAATACCACATGTTTGGTATTTTTAAAGCCATCAGCAGAAATTTTCATATTTTTATGTGCTTCCCTTTTAATCTTGTGAGAGCAGTAACAGTTTTTCTGTCGACATTTACTTTTGTAATTTGGTATTTAGTTTTGATCTTGGAAGGAATTATAAGTTAAGATTTCGCCAAGGCATTTGTATCTGCAAAAGAAAGTAGGAATGGAAGTGTGATCCAGACTTGTGGCATTTTCCGCCAAAGAATCTGTAATTTCATTAAATTGCAATTCCACATGAGCAGGGATCCACTGCAGGGTACACATTCTGTACAAGCAGTGGATTTGTTCTACGAAAGATATAATGTTCAAGATGATACTTGAAAAATCTTTATTAAGCGGCTGTAATGCAGACTTTGAGTCAGTGAAGATAGTAATTCCTTCAATTCTTGTGATGGATGTAGACTCGGATAGGTATCAAGTGCCTTTTGAATGGCCAGCAGTTCTTCCTGGGATAGACGTCCCCATTAGATGAAAAAAAGCTTACAGATAGAGGACATACTGAATAATTTGGAACTAACAATTCTCAATAAAGGCCAGAATATGTACCTTTTAAGGTATTTTACAGACATAATACCATTTAATAATTTGTGGTACAACTTAATTTGTTAAAGAACAAAATTTATTTCATGTTCTCTACTAAGTTGGCCAATTTCGTAAATGGAATAAATTGCGAACTATAAACTGTAAGATACCTGTTGAATGACATAGTAGTATTGCATTCGAAATTTGCGGATGGATGGCTTAAAGTATTTCAAGTTTTCTTTACGAGATGCAGTTCGTATTGTTCATCATTTATTTTCAGTGTTCTTGTAGCGCAAGAAAAATATAAAGACAGTGAAAGAGCTTAATGTTATTTCTGGTTTTATGAAACTTATTTCATGTTGTGGAAGTGCAATGGCATCACAGTTATCCTGAATTGAAATCGGTAATCAGCACTGCGGGGAACATGCTCTCAAATATAAGATAAGAACTTATTTACCTATGTGGTATTTGCAGGGAAACAAATGACAGCCATATTGAATATCTGTCAAAAGATAAACAACTTTGTATATTTCGATATTGTTTAATCATGTGTAATTGCTGTGTAATGTGTGTTTTTGACCAATTAATTCATGTTCACCTTGTATGGCTGTTGTCATTCTATGAGCAAATAACTGCAATTTCTATGTTACGTACATTAATAAAATAAAAAATAAGATTTAAACCTTTCGTTCTTAAATTGCAACAATTTTTTCCTTATAGTACTTTCGACTAATATCTCTAAAACTTCTCAATTCTTTCAATAGGAAATAATAAGTAAATTCCATTTACTTCAAGTCTATTGCTGCACTTGTTGAAAGTTTTTTCTGGGACACATGAATAAAAAATACTTTTGTAGCTTTTTACAAAGAATTTTTTTTTTTGAAATACGATCTTATACAGTGCGCTTTTGTTTTTGCATTCAGAAATTTTTTTGCCGCCATTTAATTGCCTCAGTAGCATTCGAAAAGCGGTTTGAAATATCATTTATTTACAACAAATTAAGTCAAAGATTCGTAAATTTTTTTTTCTATTGCTATCTTTGCTGTTTTTGTAGAAAGATTCATATTTATGATTCGGCATATATTTCTGTTAAACTGATGGAATAATAAATACTTTTAAATTTGTAGATGGATTTGCAATGTTACTGTAATCATTAGGAAATTCCATTTACTTCATGTCTGTTGCTGAACTTGATGAAATTTTTTTCTGAGACATATGAATAAAAGATTCCATTGAAACTTTTGTTACAAAAAGAGTTTTTTTATGATTTTTTTAGATACGATCTTGACATACAGTGCAGTTTTGTTTTTGCATTCAGGAATTTTTTGCCACCATATAATTGCTTCAGTCTCTTTCCAGAAGCGGTTTGAAATGCCATTTATTTACAACAAATAGAATCAAAGATTCGTAAACTTTTTTTCGGTTGTAATGATCTTTATTATTTAGTGGAAAGATTCGTATCTACGATTCGCCAAATCTTTCTGTTAAACTGATGGAATAATAAATATTATAAGATTTGTAGATGGACTTGCAATGTGACTGTAATTACTAGTAAATTCCATTTACTTCAAGTTTGTTGCTGAACGTGATGAAAGTTTTTTTTTTGAGATATGAATAAAAGATACATTTGAAAAAGTTTTTTCTGATTTTTTTTTTGAAATACGATCTTGACTACAGTACACTTTTGTTTTTGCATCTAGAAAGATTTTTTCATCATATAATTACTTGGCAAGCTTTTCAGAAGCGGTTTGGAATGTCATTTATGTACAACAAATTGAATAAAAGATTCGTAAACTTTTTTTTTCTATTGCTATCTTTGCTGTTTTATAGAAAGATTCTTATTTATGAATCGGCAAATATTTCTGTTAAACTGATGGAATAATAAATACTTTTAAATTTGTAGATGGATTTGCAATGTTGCTGTAATCATTAGGAAATTCCATTTACTTCAAGTCTGTTGCTGAACTTGATGAAATTTTTTTCTGAGACATATGAATAAAAGATACCATTGAAACTTTTGTTACAAAGAGTTTTTTCTGATTTTTTTTTTTTTGAGATACGATCTTGACATACAGTGCAGTTTTGTTTTTGCGTTCAGGAAGTTTTTTGTTACCATGTAATTGCTTCAGTCGTTTTCCAGAAGCGGTTGGAAATATCATTTATGTACAACAAATTAAATCAAAGATACGTAAACTTTTTTTCGGTTGTAATGATCTTTATTATTTTGTGGAAAGATTCATATCTATAATTCGGCAAATCTTTCCGTTAAATTGATGGAATGATACATACTTCTAAATTTGTAGATGGACTTGCAATGTAACAGTAATCACTAGTAAATTCCATTTATTTTAAATCTGTTGCTGAACTTGATGAAAGGTTTTTTTCTGAGACATGAATAAAAGACGCTTTTGAAACTTTCGTTAAAGATTTTTTTCTGATATATTTTTTGTTTTAGAAATGCGATTTTGACTACAGTGCACTTTTGTTTTTGCATCTAGAAAGATTTTTTTTACCATTTAATGCTTGACTCGCTTTTGAGAAATGGTTTGAAGTGTCATTTATTTACAACAAATTGAATCAATCTTTTTTTTTTTTTGTAATCTTTGTTATTTTACAGAAAGATTTATATTTATGATTCGGCAAGTATTTCTGTTAAACTGATGGAACAATAATTACTCTTAAATTTGCAGGCGTAAAATTTGATACCCAACATATTGCGTTTCAATGTGACGGAAGATAAAAACATGAATAATGTTTTTGTTTTGAGTTTGAATGAGTAATAAAATAAAAATTCGAGTCGTTTTCCAATATCGAATTTTTTTATTATAAGTAACAGTGTTTCTCGAAAAATTTAACTATGTGAATCTCATTATGATATTTTTTGTAGAACTAAAATATATTTGCTCTGTTTTTTTTTTTGCTAAAATTATTTAAATATTTTAACTGTTGAATAGTTTTAATAAATACAGTAAAATCTGGATCTGTTTTTGAGGATAAATCCATTATTCTGTTAAGAGTCGAACTTTGTATGTGCATTTAATAAATGTTCTGGCATCAATATATCCAGTATAAGTCATTGCTAAAGGTAGCTACTGACTAAAACAGTTATCAGTCTTTCTATAAATACATTTATCTAAAAAGTTTTTAAAAATATATTTTTCCAAAAATATATTTGTCATTTTTAAAGTTTCTTTATACAGCAAAATTATTACGTTAGTAATAAAAATCAGCACCCAAATATATACATAATATATTATTGATGCTTACTGCTTGACTTATGAAATGTGACAATTTCATTAAATTTCTTCAGATTTAATTTTTTAGAGTTTAATTTTTGTATAGTTTTGAATAATTTCCGTCTGTATATTTCATTAACGTTACTGTCACTAAAAACATTGATTTTTGTACATTGGTAAATGGCAACAAATATGAAAACCAAACGATATCCAAGCAAGTGACATTTAATCTTGTAAATGAAATTAGACAAAAAAATTCTTTTAAAATAAATCATGTACTCTTACAATTATTTTGTTATGTGCATTCTAAGAATAATATTTAAAGAAATCTTTCAAGTGAATTATTAGAAATAGAATAGATAATTTCTTTTTATTTTTCGCTCCTATTGAATTTAATGAAAATATCTTTATTAACAGAAATTTGATTATAGTTTTCAGTTAAAAAAATGTTATTTTTTTAGATTTTAAATGTAAAATTCGTTACTAAATTTAGAAATTTGCCTTTTATATAACAGATTAATAAATACGTTGGTAATACTTTAAACAACGTATTTATTAAAGTTTTAGGAAGAGATGAAATGCATGAATCATGTTTTACCAAAACAATCATACGACATATAAATTTCAGTGAACAGCAATTATTAAGTTATCATAGTTTAATAGGCATACTCTATTGTCAGTCTAAATTTTAAAGAAGGAAAATTAATTTAAATTCAAAAGATAACAATTGTTAAATTATCCTAGTTTAATAGGCATACTCTACTAGATATGTAGACAAATAATCATATCATGCGTATATAAATCTAGAAAAATAATATGTAGATATAGACAAATAATATATAAACACATATACAAATATAGACAAATTATATATAAATATATACAAATAATTATAGTTTTATAGGCATATTCTACTGTCAGTCTAGATTTTAAATGTGGAAAATTAATTTAAATTAAATGAACAACAATTGTTAAATAATCATAAGCTAATGGACATATTCTACTTTTCTTTATGTTGTTTCTTTTAATTATGATTTTTTAACATCTGTGAGCTTCATGTTCTACTTATGTATACCACGAACAGTCCGCCGACGAGAGATGAGTAGAGGACATTTCTTCTGGGAGGACTTTTAAAGGTAATGATATTGTAATTCCTTGTTGTATAGGACAAAATTCAGGAAAATTATTTCAGACAGGCTTAATTATCTATGCGAACCGTTTTTTACAATCGAGTTTTTGAAAGAAAGCAGTGACTTTAACAGACGCCTCTCAGAGGGATTCAAACCTTAGCCCTTTTTACGGTAGTTGCGCGTGTTACTGCTGCGTCACAAATCGGGCATATTAGAACTTTAGATTGTAAATATGAAATGACTGGAAATATTTCACTGTTCTGTCATGAATTAAACTGTCAAAGCTAGTGTCACTATACATTTTTACTAATTATACAGATCACTATATACTAGACATCGTAGCTATTTTATTTTTTATTAGGAAGAAATAATCTTATTAGTCATAAAAAAAGAATGACTATATTTTGATGCAAATCATTGATTTATAAAATAATTTTTTTTTTTCATACATTCCATTACTGTCGAAATTTTTTTTTTTAGTTTATACAATTAAATCTTTTGTTTTAAAAATTAATTTCCTTTAAACGAATTATCCAATAATAAAGTTTTTTTTTTTTTTTTTATACTTTTATAATAATGCCAACGATACTTTTTAAATCCTATTACTTAAAGCGCATGCATATGACAGAGTATGATTTAAAGCAGATTGAAAAAATATTTTTTTCTTTTTCGCCTGTCACTGCATAAACATCCTCCCTTCAATAAATGTTTACTCTGCGAGAAAAAGATTTAAAAATAGCGTTCGTTTCGCAAGCGATATGCAAAAATGATTTAGTTTGCTTTATACCACATAACCAACTCCGTAAAATAACACATCATTCACAACACGTGTAAAATAATCATTCGCAAACCGTCTCATTTAATCGACATTTAACTCTGTCTAATTACACTAAGCAGTTAGGGGGAAACACACCTGATTAGAGAATTTAACCCAATTTAAAAAAGTTTTATATGTAAAAAGGTTTTACTTTCAAAATGTTTTTATATGTATGCCGTTATAATAACGCAAATGCTAATTTTTAAATCTCATTGCTCAAAGCTGAGATGATGATTAACTGAGTATGTTAAAGATTTAAAATATATTATAATAATTTTTTTTTCTTTCTAATGCAGCTGGCAAACATTTAGACAGCTTGGTCTTGGATGCCTTAAGGAAAGCGCTGCACACATTACTCACTTAGCATTACCCAGGGGGGCGCGTGTAACTTGAAGATAAGCCACGGACGCGGAGTAACAATGCCCCCTCTACGATCCTGTTAGACCGGGACCTACGGTTTAAAGTGGATTCGAACCACTACAAACATCCATGGCACCGCCGGTACTCGAACCCGAAACCTGTGGTACCGAGCTTCAGGCGCTAGCCACTCCATTCAGGCCCCATATAATAATAATAATAAGATTTAAATAATATATCTCTCAAGCAGATTTAAAATAATTTTTTTCTTTTTCGCCTATCATTGTATAGGCATGATTCCTGAAATAAACGTATACGCTGTGCGGAAAAGATTTTAAAAAGTTCGCTTTAAAAGCGGTAAAGATTATTTATTTTTGCTTTATACCCACAAAACCAACTCTGTTAAATAACTTCTTGTCCAACACTTTATTCTCAAACCGTCTCATTTAATCTGCATTTTTCTCTAATTACGTTAGATATTAAAGGAAACAGACCCAGTTAGAGAATAACCAGATCCAAAAACCCAATTGATTCTTTTTTTTTTTTAATTAATTTCCTTTAATCAAAACTTCCAATAGTTAAAAGTTTTGGACACCGTTATAATAACGCTAACACTAATTTTTAAAATCTCATTGCTCCAAGCGCATGCGTTTAATTAACTGGGTATGCTATAAAGCTGATTGAAAAATCTTTTTCTTTTTCGCCTATCATTGTATAGACATGATACCTTAAATAAACGTATACTCTGAGGGAAAAAGGTTTAGACTATTTAGTTTGCTTTAAACTATATACTAACTTTGTTAAATATCCTTTTGTCCAATGTCATTCCCAAAGCGTCTCATTTAATCTCAATTCTCCTCTGTTCTAGTTGCACTAGAAAACTAAAGAGAACAAACCCAGCTAGAGAATAACTAGACCCAATTTAATCTTTTTTAAAATTAATATGCTTAAACCGAATCATCCAATAGCAAAATTTTTTTGTATGCCGTTATAATAACGCTAACATTCATTTTTAAATCTCAAAGCGCACGCGTTTAATTAACTGAATATGGTATATAAAGCAGATTGAAGTTTTTTTTTCTTTTCACCTGTCATTGTATATACATATCCTTAAATAATCATGTACACTGTGAGGAAAAGATGAAGCCTTCGCCTTAGAAGCAGTATGCGAAGACTATTTAGATTAACTTTATAACATAGAACCAACTCTAGAATAACCTTTTGTCCGACACCATTCCCAAACCGTCTCATTTAATCTCCATTCTCATCTGTTTTAGTTACACTAGACAGTTAAAGACCCAGTTACAAAACTAGACCCGACGCACAAAGCGAAATATGTCGTTATCTGGGCATCACTTTCTTCCCCACAACGACTTGCATCCTTTTCCGGTACTTCTGAGATAGGGCCGTTCGACGGCGTCGTTTTCCGGTTCATTGCAGATTTCCCACGCCACATAAAACGCCCCCAACAACCTTGGCGAACAACGGGTTTTAGAGTCTGCGTAGTGAATGGCTTTTCCTCTACTCTACAATAAATTCAGAATGAAAGTGAGAATGGAACTTAGCGAAAGTGTTAAGTTACAAATATTTAATGAGTCTGTGTGATTCTTAACAGCATATTTACCAACAAAATGCAGTTTTTACGATAACAGTTATCATTTCAATGTTTCAGGTGTTTTAGTTCGTTACATTTCAGAAGATTTAGACAAACAACATGACCTTGTAATCTATAGAATAAAAAGAAAAAAAAAAAAAACAATAATTCTTTTTAGTCACAAATCATTCCCTTCAGATGGCAAATGTCGGTAGACAGAAAGCGTTATATAACTGGCGACCTTATCCAAATAAGGCGATTAAGACAGATTAAATTTTTAATAGTGGTAATTTGGTATTGTCAAATGGAATGGGTTACAATATTTCTATACTAATCTATTATTTTTATTTAAATGACTTTTTCAGTTGTTAAAATTTTAATCTTTTTGTAATAGTTAAATAACATTTACGAAGAGGTTACACGCATTTTTAAAAAGCATCTTCACCCCAAATAGGTTTTAGCAATATATCATGACTTAATAACATTTTCTTCTCTTTCAATGAACCTTGCTGCGATAATTCAAAAGTTCTTGTTTGTTTACCACGCTAATTAAGGACTGCATACAAGCAAATTTCACCAGTGCTCTGCAATGTATAACTACATCTTTGGAATATATACTAAACCAAGTTCTCCGAAGTGGAGAGATTGCTTTTTTCAAAAATGCTTTGGAGCATCTATTTTCTAAGCAGAATTGATAAGATGGAGTTTGAATGAAATGAAACAGAGCTCCCCCTTTCACATAATCACAAAGCATTTATGGAAAACCTATTTTAATTTACCATGATTTCCTGGTTTGGTTTATAGCTCTATGGTCCTTTTGTGCCCACTTTTGGCTGATTAGGTCGAGACTTACTGTTTAACGTGGATTTCGAACCACTCACAAACATCCATGCCACCGCCAGGATTTGAACCTGAAGCCTGTGGTACCAAAGACCAGAGTATTAGCTAATTGGTCATCAGGCTTCCCATAATTTCTTGAATACATATTAAAGTTTGGACTTTCCTGAAGCCTCTGAATACAATATTTAAACTTTTTTCATTCGGTAAAAAGGAATTGTTCGTTGAAGTAAACTATAAATAATTAATCATTAATCTAACAATTAATTTTTCAAATTATTAAACATTTAAGTTTTCCATCAATTAGACAACTGATTATTCAAACAAATTATTTGAAATTACTTTTTTTTATTTCTGCCAAAAGGGAGAATACGATGTCGAATAAAACCAGACCTTAAAATTCAGACCAGAAAATTCCGAAAAAAATTATATCATAACTATTTGTCAATGTCAAATACAAAAACAATCTAGTAAAAGTAATTGATCATTATTACTATAGTATTCTATGACTAAATAAGATAACTCAACCCATATAACAATTCAATTGTCGAATTCAGCGAGATCCTATCATTAATACTTGTCAGTAACGAAACACGTTAGATTTTCTGCTAAAAGAAAAGCAGCAATAGGCAGTCTAGTAAGTAAAAATGATCCCTGTTGTAATAGATCATGACTGACTAAGAATCTAGCAACGTGCATTTCAATTTGGTTATCAAAAATCAATTCTTTGAGACATTGTCAGACTCGGTTAGTTAAGACACTCATTTCAGTGAGTTGAGGTTTATTTAATAATATGACAGCTAAAATGGATTATAACCATACATAATGGACGTAACTAGACTCGGGGGATATTGCTGGCGATCAAAGAGGAAGTTATCAAGTATAGTGTAACACAAACATAAAGCTTACAAAAATATTTTTATTCATTAATGAAATAAATAATAAAGGAAAATTCAATTGTATTGTGTAGGAAATAGGAAACAAAATATACTTGCTTATTTTATTACTGTGAGTGGTTATAGGAAAAGAAGCTGTGATGGCTGAGTGATTAGTGTCTTGACGCTTTGTGCCATGGATGTTTGTAGCGCTTCGAAATCCACTTTAAACTGTAGGTCCCAGTCTAAAGGACTAAAAGCATAGGGTGTAGAGCGGACAACCCTACCCAGCAAAAAAGAAAACACCTCCTGCCTCGAAGTGGTTCTATTGTGTAATGGTTAGCACTTTGGGCTTTGAATTCAACGATCTGAGTTCAAAAATCGGTGGAACCTGTTCACATTAGCGCCCTGATGCCCAATTGGCTGGCGCTCTGGGCTTTGGTGTCAGAGGTTTCAGGTTCGAATCTTGGCGATAACATGGATGTTTGTTACTGGTTTGGAATCCGCGCTAAACTGTAGATCCCTGTCTAATTAGCTTAAATGGTGCACAAAATGACCGTAGAGCGACAAATTAAACCAAAGCTGTCTCGAAATCTGCCAGTAGGCAGACGGTCTTGCCCGCCATGGGGCTGCTGCGGCAATGAAGATTATAGGAAAAGTACGTTATAATGGACAAAAGTTTTAACGTAACAGAAATCAATCTAGAAACGATGAAATATTATGGATTTCTTTAGTAAACGATTATATATTTTCTTTCAATAAGAAGTAATATTATGTAATAATATTTATCGATAGGCAAGTGCAAAATACACTTATTTTTTTAGAAGTAAAATTTTTCACTGTTTTCATTCATAATCGCTAACAGACTAAATAAACCACGAAATACATTACATTAATTTTTTCGCTTAGGATTTTGTAGTATTTTCATTACACTATCCAGTAATTTCATATCTAGCATAATAGTTTATTATGGGCATGATGGCCGAGTGATCAACACTCTGACACTCGATGTCAAGGGTATCGTGTTCGAGTCCCTGCGGTGACACGGATGTTTGTCGTGGTTCGGAATCTACTACGTGTTCTGGTCTAATATGACTACTACTACACTACATTACACTACCACACATCAAACCACATTACTGTGCCTAGAGCTGAGTTGGCCCTATACAGTTTGGGCATGATGTGGGTGATCTGTGAAGTCTGATTGGGCTCTGTAACATATTATACATATATATCTAATTTTACAAATAATTTCAATGGCTCTGCCTAATATGACTGTAGAGCGTTGGCGTAAGACAGACAATCCTACGCCGTAAACAGAGCATCCCCTGTTCCGGAATCTGCCAGTAGACAGAACGGCTTTGGTCCACCATGGGGTTGTTGCGCCATTGAAGAAGAAAATAGTTTAATTTGGTGATACTGAATGACTTTTGAATGATATTAAACCATTCGGAAACAAAACACAGCTTCGTATTACATGTAGTGACAAAATCATTGCAGTTATGAATGAATAAATATAACATGTTCGTTCCTACACTATTTAAAAGTGACCTATACAAAATGTTGGTTTATCTAATTAGTGGATGCTAGTTAGTTAATTGTTAACTTCTGAGATAAAATGACACCTAGATCCTCGCTAATCTTTTGAGTACATACAGAGTGAAATATTTGTGTAACAACATGAAATCGCGATAGAATGACTGTTACCATATGTACGATATCACAAGTGTTTACTTTTAGAATAATAAACGCAAAACTCTCGTTTTAGTTCAGAATTAAAATTAATTTTTGCTCGAGTTAATTTACTGTTCTGCTAAAAGATAAAAATTAAATACGAGTTTTACTTGGGATAATTTGTTAAGTGGTAAACAAATGAAATTTAAAAATTGCATTAATTACTGGAAGTAAATTACTTTACATTAAAAGAAATTTTCTGAGATGAAGAAAATTTTAGCAGTGATTTATTATTGAATAAGTTACCTTAAATATACCCTCACGTGTATCGGAAATTTAAATAATAAATTTAAAAATATATTATTAAATAGAATAATATTAAATAACTCATTAATTTTATTCAAATGGCTTTTGCAAAAGAGAATAATAATAATTATAATAATGATAATAATAATATAGTATTAATAATAATAGTAGTAATAAAATATTTAAAGAATATTATTGTATAGAATAATATTAAATAAACTCGTTAATTTTATTTAAATGGATTTTGAAAAACCCAATAATAATTTAATAATAATAAAAATATTTTAATAATAAATTTAAAAGAATTTTATTGAATAGAATAATATTGAATAAACTCATTAATTTTATTTAAATGGCTTTGCAAGAACAAAATAATAATAATTATAATAATATAAATAATAAATATTAATTATAATAATATAAATAATAAATATTAATTATAATAATATAAATAATATCAATAATGATAATAATATAAATAATAATTATTAATGATAATAATATAAATAATAATTATTAATGATAATAATATAAATAATAATTATTAATAATAATAATATAAATAATAATTATTAATAATAATATAAATAAAGTTTAAATAATAAATTTAAAAGAATATTATTAAATCGAATAATATTAAATAAACTCAGTTATTTTATTTAAATGGTTTTTCAAAAACATATGCTGTTTTAACACAGCCCTTGCTACACGTAAATAATAAAATTAACGCCTTTATATCACCTTTTAGAACTGAAAAGTCACCCCATAAGTTTTAGGACATTGTCATTATATTTCAAAATGTATCGCTTGCGATTTTTTTCTGTACATTTTTGCCACAGTGATAATATCACCGTGTGATTAGTATTTCTTATCCCTAGATATTATCTTTACCTCAAATATGAGACATGTTTGGCCTATGTTCCTCTTTTTTCTATTTGATTACAAGGTTCATGATTTACGAAGATTTTTTATGTCAGTTGGTTTCTTGTCTGTGCGAAAGTACAGTTACTAAACCATGAATTCATAGGCTTTTTTTAACTGTTGCTATTATTATTTTTTATATACCATTGTGCCCAAAAAGAAAGACCAATTATTTTTCAAAAAAACTATTTATTTATTCTTCCAAATTTATTTCATCGCCTTCAAAGTAATCCCCTCCGGACACAATGCACTTATGCAAATTTTTTTCAATCCTCAATGCATGCTAAAGAGTCATCGGCAGAGATGGCTTTCAAAGCGAGCGGCGATTCACGTTGAATCTCTTCAATCGACTCCCGGAGTGGTCTTTTGAGTTTAGGGAATAGCCAGAAGTCGCACGGTGTGAATACGGTGGTTGTGGAATGATATGGTTTCATGCTTGGCGGAAAAGTCACGAAGAATCAATGCAGTGTGAGCTGCCGCATTCAGTGCTTTCTGTTCCAATCGAGATTTGACGCGTTTGAGGCCCAAATGGCATGGACCGATCCTTTTGAAATTCCAACATCATCAGCAAGGTCTCTAATTGTAAATAGACGGTTTTGCAAGCACCAAATATTTAATTTTTGCTCGTGAGCTTCATCGGTTGATGTTGATGGTCTACCAGACGGCTCTTCGTCTTCAACGCGTTCTCTGCCTTCTTTGAACTGTTTTTACCTCTTGTAAACGTTTCTTTCTAATACAGGAATGTTCACCGAATGCCTTCTGCAACATTCTATACGTTTTCGCAAACAAAATTGAATGCAAGTTCTTTGCACAATGAATTCAGACATTTCAATAATCACTAATCGCCGGAATCAGTTTTAGCGTCTCACAAAGCCAAGCGTAACTCCAACACTAATGAACATTTTGAATTCGAATTTCACACAGATGTTAAGGACAGTGCCAGCAACTAAAAAAGAAAAAAATTGAAATTCCATAAGCCCCGAGAATTTTAAATTGAAAATTGGTCTTACTTTTGGGCACAGTAGTAAGTTCTATTATATTGTCTTTATATTTCAAAATGAATCGTTTGCGATTATTTTTCTGTGAATTTTTGTCACAGTGATAATAATCTCACTGTGTGATTAATGTTTCTTATATCTAGTTATTACCTTTTCCACAAATATGAGACACATGATTGGCCTTAGTTCCACTTTTTTTCTATTCGATTACAGGTTTCGTGATTTACGAAGATTTCTATGTCAGTTGGTTTCTTGTCTGTGAGAAACTACAGTTATTCAACCATGAATCCATAGGCTTTTTTAACTGTTACTATTATTTTTTTTTTATATAAATCGTTTATTTATTCCTTTTTTATGTCTTTAGAGTAACATTTTTTTTTCTCTTTTAGAACTTCCTTTTATACTTTCTCTTTTGCAACTTTCCATCGCACTATTAAACTTTCACATACTTATTTTTATGGCATTTCTTTGACATTTGGCCTTCAATTTCTTATTTCAAAAGTTTTTGTTTACGTTTTGGGGTTTTTATGTTTCATTTTTGCTGCTGATGTTTTTCTGCAGTGATATTTATTTCATTTTATAGACATCTTCCTAAGATATTTTATCCATTTTATGTGTTATTTTGATCTTGTTTATTTATGATAGCATTTTTAATCTTTATACTGATTTTTATACTTCATTTGTCTATATTTTCTGCAGTTGTCAGATTTGTTGTAAATTTGATTTGTTTTGCTGTTGCCAGATTTGATATAAATAAAGTGATAAAATAAAAATTAATAATTAACAGTTAATTACTGATATAAAGTCATTGTGGTTAATAACTGAATTACTGATACGAATGAAATGAAATAAGTATGCAACGTAAGTTATTTTTATAAAAATTAATGTTGCGGTAAAACATGTAATGACAGTATAAAAGTTTATATATATGTGTGTGTGTGTGTGTGTGTGTGTGTGTGTGTGTGTGTGTGTGTGTGTGTGTGTGTGTGTGTGTGTGTGTGTGTGTGTGTGTGTGTGTGTGTGTGTGTGTGTGTGTGTGTGTGTGTGTGTGTGTGTGTGTAATTATTCTTCATTTGCGCCACAGCCTCGTGATGGGTCAAGGCTGTCTTCCTACCGGCAGATTTCGAGAGAGGGGATGGTTTCTTTTTACAGGGTAGGGTTATCAGCTCTATGCTCAACATTCTACAGTCATATTAGACCGAGACCTACGGTTTGAAATGGGTTTTGAATCAATACAAACATCCATGGCAACGTTGGGACTTGAACCACAAACCTGGGGTATCTAGTGCCAGATAGATAGTCACTCGGTCATCAGGCTCCTCAGAATCATTTAGCATACCCGTAATAAACCATTAGGCTAGACATAAAATTATAGAATAGTGTTATGAAAATACTACAAAACTAAGCGAAAAAATTAGATTCGTAATTTATTTGTCTGTTATTATTATTATTATGAATGAAGGCCGTTCTGCCTACTACAAAATTTTCAGATAGGAGATGTTTTCTTTTTACGGGGAGTAGGATTGTGTGTGTCAGCCCTACGTTCAAAGCTCTACATTTATATTAGACCGGGATCTACGGTTTAAATTGGATTCGAACCACTACAAAAACATCCATGGCTCCGCCGGGTCTCGAACTCAAAACCTATGGATTCGAATGCCAGAGCGCTTGTCACTCAGCAACCAGGCCCATAATAAACTATTAGGCTAGATACAAAATTACTCAATAGTGTAGTGAAGATACAACGAAACTCTAAGCGAAAAAATTAGATTATGTAATTTATTTAACCTGTTTGCGATTATGAATGCAAATAGTAAAAAATACTTCTAAAAACATAATTGTATTTCGCACTTGCCTATCGATAATTTATTTTTGCTACATAATATTACTTCCTAGTGAAAGAAAAATATATAATCATTTATTAAAAAAATCTTTCATCGTTTCGAAATTGATTTCTGTTAAACTTTTGTCAATTAAAATGTCCTTTTCCTATAATTTTCTTCATTATTTTCATCGTCATTCGCGCAGCAGCACCATGGTCGGCCAAGGGCGTCTGCCTACTGCCAGATTTCGAGACAGATATTTTCTTTTACAGGATAAGATTGTCAGTCCTGCGCTGATAGGATTGTCAGCCCTGTTTATTATCATTTTTATTGTATACTACTGTGTCCAAATAGTAAGACCAATTATTGTTTTTTCAAAACCTCTTTAATTATTCTTCCAAATTTATTTCATCGCTTTCAAAATAATCCCCTCCGAACACAATGCATTTATGCCGACTTTTTTTCAATTCTCAGTGCATGCTAAAAAGGCATCGGCAGGGATGGCTCTAAAGTACACGGCGATTCACGTTGAATCTCTTCAATCGACTCAAAACGACGTCCCCGGAGTGGTCTTTTGAGTTTAGGGAATAGCCAAAATTCGCACGGCTTGAATACGATGGATGTGGAACGATATGGGTTTAATTTTTGGCGAAAAAGTCACAAGGAATCAATGCAGTGTGAGCTGGCTCATTAATTATTAATGCATTCAGTGTTTTCGGTACCAATCGAGATTTCACGTGTTTGTGGCCCAAAATGAAATTGACTGATCCTTTTGAAATTCCAACATCATCAGCAAGGTCTTTAATTGTAAATCAATGGTTTGCAAGCTCCAAATCTTTAATTTTTTGGACGTGAGCTTCGTCGGTAGAGGTGGATGGTCGACCGGAGGGCTCTTCGCCTTCCACGCGTTCTTTGCCTTCTTTGAACTGTTTATAGCATTCATAGCTGCAAACATTTCTTTCCGATATAGGAAAGCTCACCGAATGCAACATTCTATATGTTTCCGCAAACTAAATTTAATACAAGTTCTTTGCTCACTGAATTCAGACATTTCCAAAATCGCCGGAATCCGTTTTTGGCGTCTCACAAAAGCCAAGCGTAATTCAAACACTAATGAATATTTTGACGTGAAATTTCACACAGATGTCAAGGACTGTGCCAACAACCTAAAAAGAAAAAAAAAAAAATGAAATCCCCATAAACCCCTGAAATTTTAAATTGAAAATTGGTCTTTTGTGGACACAGTAGTATGTTAAAACTTTTGTTAATTAAAATGTCATTTTCCTATAATCTCCATTATTTTCCTCTTCATTGGCGCAACAGCCCCATGGTGGGCCAAGGCCGTCTGCCTACCGCCAGATTTCGAGACAGGAGATGTTTTCTTTTTTACGGGACAGGATTGTCAGCCCTGTTTATTATCATTTTTTATCCTCTCCGTATTGTATACTTTTCGTTTCACTCATGCTTATGATAGTTATAGTACATAGTACCATGACATATTTTTAATTTCTGTATTACTACTCTGTCCAAAAGTAAGACAAATTTTCAATTTAAAATTCCTGGAAAAACTTATGTAATTTCAATTTTTTTTCTTCTTTTTAGGTTGCTGGCACTGTTCTTGACAACTGTGTGCAATTTGAGGTCGAAATATACATTAGTGTTTGAGTTACGCTTGGCATTGTGACACACTAAAACTGATGCCGGCGATTTTTGAAATGTCTGAATGAATTGAGCAAAGAACTTGCATTAA
The DNA here is from genome assembly GCA_021605095.1 of Caerostris extrusa. NCBI lineage: Eukaryota > Metazoa > Arthropoda > Arachnida > Araneae > Araneidae > Caerostris > Caerostris extrusa. Next base: position 102,977 of record BPLR01017652.1, on the reverse strand, counting down.
ATTTCGTTTGCGGAGTATAGAATGTCACAGGCAATCGGTGAGCATTCCTATATCGGAAAAGAAAAACTACAAGTGGTATAAACAGTTCAAAGAAAGCAGAGGACGCGTTGAAGACGAAGAGCCCTCTGGCCGACCAGCAACCTCAACCGACGAAGCTCACCTCCAAGAAATGAAAAAGATTTGGTGCTTGCAAAACCGTCGATTTACAATTAGAGACCTTGCTGAAAATGTTGTAATTTCAAAAGGATCGGTCAATTCCATTTTGGGCCTCAAACGCGTCAAATTTCGATTGGTACCGAAAAGCAATAAATGCATTAATTTTTCGTGACTTTTTCGCCAAAAGAGGAAATCCATATCGTTGCACAACCACCATATTCAAACCGTGCGAGTTCTGACTATTCCCTTAACTCAAAAAACCACTCCGCGGACACCGTTTTGAGTCGATTGAAGAGATTCAACGTGAATCGCCGCACATTTTGAAGGCCATCCTGCCGATGACTTTTTAGCATGCATTGAGGATTGGAAAAAAATGGTACAGCATCGTGTCCGGAGGGGATTGCTTTGTAGGCGAGAAATAAATTTGGAAGAATAAATGAAGTTTTTGAAAAATAATTGGTCTTAATTTTTGGGCACAGTAGTATAATTCATTGTACTGCTGTGATAGTAACTTTTTTAAAAATATTATTTTCACCCTCACCCTTTTAACTGGTAAAATAAAGTAAAAGAAAAGAAAAGAAAAAAGAAAAGAAATGAAAAATAGTGAGACCGAAGAAAGAAATGTTTATTCAGTTTTCTAAAGGATTTAATCGGTTCCCGTTTCGTTCAGACGCTGTTCCAGTTTTCATTTCTTCTCTTTGACGTTTCATACACAAAGGAGATCTGTACACATTTCCGTGCGTTTCAAGGTCACGGGCGAAGCAATCATTTTACGAGATCTTATCTGCTTTTTTTTTTTTTCGTGCGTAGCGGAGATATTCGTTTCTCTCACACCCGTTTTCGATTATATTTCGAGTTTTTATTTAGACTGGAGCATGTTTAGACAGTTTGTGTAATGGAGAAAGATGGACTGTTTATTTAAGTTTAGAACGGAATGCAAAATAAAGCAATAAAATATCTCTATAAAAGGAAAAATATATTTGGAAGATAAATAAAGCAAATTGTTTCATTTTCATTTACTTTTCAAATTCTATAGACTAAGAATAACCAAATAAAAATTGTTTCTAAAACAACATTCTAGTAAATCTAATATCGCATAAAAAAAAAAGACTAACTGTTTATGTTTAATTGAAATGCGCTTTTTTTCCTTCATGTTTTGTGCGGCGTGATAACAATTGGCTAGTGATGTGGCCGATGGTGTCACAGAGACTTCAGGGTTTGAATCCTGGTGGTGGCATGGATGTTTGTGAGTGGTTCGGAATCACGTTAAACTGGCACGTTCCGGTCTAACTAGCTCAAAAGTGTGCAAATAATCGGACAGCGACGAACCGAACCAAACCAAAACCTTCATGTTTGTCTGATATTGATTTTCAAGTCTCAATTACACTTAGGGCCTGATTAGTGACTGGCGCTCGAGGGCTACAAGGTTTCCTTGACTAGAGTCTTCGGCGGTGCCATGGATGTTGTGGTTCGGGGATCCTTTTAATAGGTCCCCTGTCTAATATGACTGTAGTGAAGTGGGCGTAGGGCTGACAATCCTACCCAGTAAAAGGAAACATCTCTTGTCTAGAAATCTGCCAGTTGGTAGAAAGCTTTGCCCCACCATGGGGCTGTTGCATTTATGAAGGTAATTACTAAGTATTTAGAGGGTGCACAATGTCTTAGGTGCAGTACTAATTGATACAATAATCAATACTTAATTATTTAATAACCCGGCTCGCATACTTTTGATAATATATTTCGTGGTTCCAGACCAAATTCTCACTTCTAAACCTCGTAGTCGAAAGTTTTCGCTAAATGTTAGAGCCATCTATCAACATTTTCGAATTCTACTAATTGTTTTTCTGCCTATGAGATAATATTTGTTTTTAAAAATAACACAGTTTGATAAAACATCCTGATTTCTGGTAAAAAAATCAACTTTTGATGCGTCTTGAAACTGTTTCATAGTGGGCTTTTTTTGGGGGGGATGAAAGTATTATAGTTTCAAACCTTGCAAACATCTTTTCGTTGTTAATTTAATACTATATTAGGGTTTTAAGTAAAATAAGGGGTTAATAAGGGTTTAAATAAAAATAGTTGAAAAATTTCCATTGTTGCATGATGTTTATTTTGCTCAAATGTATATTTTATCAATATATATTAATAAAAGCGATTATTTTTAAATTAAATGATGAAAAATACGTTATCATTGAAATGTATATTATTATTAAGATATATATATAAATCAATATTAACGGTCCCCTTCAAGATGTCATATTTTGTATTAATTTTAATATAAAAATTTATTTCTCTAGCTAGCATGCTTTTCTAAGAAATATTTCTTACTATGTATGAACAAAAAGACAATATTAAATTCATAATTATTAGAATTATAAAGAAAGCAAATAACTCGGAATATTGAAATATTTTTTTTTTATATTCTGCATTAACTAATTCCCTGGCACCACAGCCGCATGATGGGCTGTTGTCTGCCGGCAGATTTCGAGACAGGAGATTTTTCTTTTTAAAGGGTAAGGTTTGTCATCCGTAAAACTCTACTTCCTTCTATTGGACCGAACCTACGATTTAAAGTGGATTGCGAATGACTATAAACAACTGCATCCATGGTACCTCCGGGACTCGAACCCGAAAACCTGGCATAGAGTGCCAGAGCGCTAGTCACTGGCCCCTATTGTTCATTACTAATGAAAAAATCATTATTGTTGATAACAAACACTGATGCTAACTAAAACAAACTTAAAAATACAAATCTTGTTAACAAAATTAAAAAATAATATAAAAATATTATTTGAAAATAAGATGCACGGATTGTAACGGAACCCCGATTTTTCAAATTGATTTCTGAATTCGATTTTTCCTTCACTCAGATACTGAAAACCTCTGGTATTTATGTAAAGTTACGTATTTCTTTTTGGAATCAAAATAAAATTATTTTTTGATGAAGTTGTCTCGGGCTTTTATAAATGGTTCAGGAGAGGTTGAAGATTATCTTCATCACATTTTCCTATCGAACGCTTTCTAGAAAAAATGGATAGATATAAAACACACAGAAATATAAACGTAATTCTTAAAATTGTTTCTTTCAAAAAAGTTTTTAAATAACCTGCTTCAACGGCAGTGGGGGTAAATATTTTTCTCAAATAACAAGAGTTTTTTTTTTTTTTTTTTTTGAATTTTTAGATTGAATTATTTAAAATAAATCGAAAACGAATCTGTACATCCGTATCCGAAAGTTCAATTATAGCTGGATACGGATGAACTGTTTATTCAAATTTTGGAAAAAGTATTACAATATGTTAAAAATACTTATATAAAGTATTTCAATATGATCTTGTATGTAAGAGAGAGAAATTTAAACCGATGTTTGTTTTTGTTTTATTTGATTTTAAAAACGGAAATGCTTCATTCTAGCTAGTTCTAATATGACTGCAGAGCGTTGGGCATATGGCTGAGATCTCCTCCCCGTAAACTAACATCTCTACACCGGCTGACATCTCCTCGAAATCTACCAGTAGGCAGACGGCCTTTGGCCCACCATGGGGCTGGGCGACAATGAAGAACAATGAAAATGTTTTAGTAATACCGTCATGTTGTTGTTTTTGATCCCCGATATGGTTCAGCTATTAAACTAAAATCCATTAGTCCATAAAACCTCCAAAAAGAAGAATAGAATAGAATAGAAGAGGAAGAGATCCTCTTCACCCAAGAATAGAAGACTAATACGCTTAAAACAGAAATACATTAAATTCTCAAATAGAGAAATACACATTCACTAAATTTACTAATTAAAGAAATACACTAAATTTGCTAAATATAGACATACGCTTTAAAGATTTCAAATATAGAAATACACTAAATTTACTAAATAGAGAAAATACTAAATTTACTAAATAAAGAAATACACTAAAATTTTAGTTCAAATATAGAAATACGCCAAATTTACTAAATAGAGAAATACAATTAAATTTTACTAAACATAGAAATACACTAAATCAATTAAATAAAGAAATACACTAAATTTACTAAATGTAGACATACGCTAAATTTGCTAAATATAGAAATACACTAAATTTACTAAATAGAGAAATATACTAAATTTACTAAATAAAGAAATACACTAAATTTACTAAATATGGAAATGTACTGCCAAATTTACTAAATAAATACACTAAATTTACTAAACATAGAAATACACTAAATTCACTAAATAAAGAAATACACTAAATTTACTAACATAGAAACGCTAAATTTACTTAAATATAGAAATACGCTAAATTTACTAAACATAGAAATACGCTAAATTCACTAAATAAAGAAATACGCTAAATTTACTAACATAGACATATACAAATTTGCTAAATATAGAAATACACTAAATTTACTAAATAGAGAAAAAAATACTTAAATTTACTAAATAAAGAAATACACCAAATTTACTAAATATAGAAATACACGCTAAATTTACTAAATAGAGAAATGCAATCACCCCATTAAACATAGAAATACACTAAATTCACTAAATAAAAGAAATACACCAAATTTACTAAAATGTAGACATGGCGCTAAATTTGGGTAACATAGAAATACACTAAATTTACTAAATAGAGAAATATACTAAATTTACTAAATAAAGAAATACACTAAATTTACTAAAACATAGAAATACGCTAAATTTACAAATAAATACACTAAATTTACTAAACATAGAAATACACTAAATTCACTAAATAAAGAAATACACTAAATTTACTAAATATAGAAATACGCCAAAACTTTATACTAAATATAGAAATACGCAAATTTACTAAATATAGAAATACACTAAATTTGCTAAATATAGAAATACACTAAATTTGGCTAAATATAGAATACACTAAATTTACTAAACATAGAAATACACTAAATTCACTAAATACAGAAATACATTAAATTCAAAAACTACATTAAAATTCCCTAAATTCAAATGACATTAAATTCCCCAAATACAGAAATACAGGATTCACTAAATACAGAAATACATTAAATTCCCTAAATTCAAAACTACATTAAAATTCCTTAAATTCAAAATGACATTAAATTCCCCAAATACAAAAATACGCGATTCACTAAATACAGAAATAAATTTCATTAAAAATACAGAAATACGTTAAATTAATAAAAATACGCTAAATTCACTAAATACAAAGAAATACGCCAAATTGCTAAACACAGAAATGCACTAAATTCTCTAAATATAGAAATACTCGAAAATATATTTAAATATACTCTTACAATTTGAGTATGGTTACGCATCATAAAATTGAAATTCCGCGACAGTTTTATTTTCATTTCTTTTTTTTTTTTCACAGTATTGAAGTACAACATAATTAAGAAAATATCTATTATATTTTTACATATAATGATTTTTCAATATTATTAACCTGTGATACATTCCGTATTACATTACGTTCATCACTTATGGAAATTGAAAACTGAGGCATGCACTTGAGTGTTTCTCGTACGTTTGCAGTTACAGTTGTAGTTAAATAAAACAAGAAAAAAGGGAAGGGAAAGTCCAAGCTTACCAGCTGTTACCCGATTGCTCGGCTATCTAAACAAATTCGCTCGACCCTTACACACGGAGGTTGGATTACTCGTGTGTGAAATTTCAAACAATGTAAGTTTTGTGTTTACTTTCTTACAGAAAGCTTTTAAAGAAAGAACTCTTTTTAAAAATTATACAAAACAGTTTTAAATATAAGAGTAGCTTTTTTTTTTTATTAAGTAAGGAATGTAATTTTTTTTTTCTAACGAAAACAATATATATCTATTGATTTTCGAAAATATTCCTGATTTTCTTTTATAATTAAAATAATGAAAATTAATTATTAAAAGTTGAAAAAGAAATATAATACTTGGTAGTTTTTTGGGTGATACAGTTTTTTTATAAATTAAGTTGGAAAGGTTAGAAGGATTTTTTAAAAATAAAACACTAGATATTTTATTTCAAAATAACATTTATTACATTATGGATGTTTCAGAATGAATTAACTTAGTAAGACACATTAGTTTAATACACGGGGTAATTATCGTATTTTTTAAGAAACGTGTTTTATTTGTTATAATTTTTCAATTAAATGCTTTCTTTTTAGCATTAAAAAATCGAATATTTAAAAAAAAAATAAAAAATAAAATAAAAAAGATGTAACGCATAAAATCAAATCTAAGTGAAAAACTTGAAATAAAACTGTTACTTAAAAATTGATATACCTAATGCTGCATTTTTCAAAGCACATTAAACAGAAATAAGTTACAGGTGGTTTAAAAATCTTTATAAACAACTTACTAATGCAAATAACGTTGCTGTTTATCTTGAATGAGATTGTTGTGAAAGAAATTTTTTTATTTCTGTTGAATTATAAGTATAATTTATAAATAAGAAATATAATAATAATAATATAATTTTAATAGATTAAATTCATATAATAATAGAACTTAAAACCATAAATATAAGAAGTCATAGATTTAGTTAGTCAGTGAAAATAATGATACTTTCTTTTTCCGTATACGAGCGAATGGGGCGCTGTAACATCGCGGCCTATATTAGATCTATAATGGCTTCAAGAAGAGGGTCACTTTGAGGATCATGGGAGCATTTTAATTCTATTTACAAGCACCATATATATATATATATACATACATACATGGTGCATACACATTTGTATATATATCTATACATACATACAAATAATGAACTCTGGGTTATTACTCAAAAAATGTAAAATTAAAAATAAAAATTTGATCACAAGTGCAAGATTAAATCATAAGTACAGTTCAATCCAACTTCTAAGTTATCGAATCTAATTGCCTGGTCTGCGGCAGATCTTCATTATCACACGGCGTGATAAACGAAACCGCAAGGGGTTGATTTTGAAAAACAGGCGGAAACTCCGGCCTATTCAGTCACTTCAGAGTAAAAAGAACAAACACTCTGGTCGACTCGTCGCAGAATTCTCTCTCGTCTTCACCAGAAACCTCCTTTAAGACAATCCATCTAGAGGGGGAGGGGGATCAGCCACTCTCACTTCTCATTGGAATAGGCATTTCAGCTCGTGATCAATCACCCATCACGATGGAACAACTCATGGTGTAGTCCATATTAAATCTGAAATTATTTCGACCTGTGGAGGTCGCACAGACATTCGCTAATTTTATAAATCTCATTATGCATGATACCAAATATTCTGCTATCAGATTTGAGTCACAGATTGGAGACTTTAGTAGAAAACAATAAATGCATGTAATAGAACTACCCACAGTAAAGTTCGTCTGCTGTCAAATTTGAGTGATGGGTTGTTATTATATATTTATTAAATAATATACATTCCTCTCTCTCTCTGGATGAAATGCCAAAACTCTTACATTCAGAAAAAAAGGCTACAGCCCCCCGTTAATAATCTTATGTACCTCAGGTTAAAAACCAAAGTTCTAGTAGTACGAAAAAATGTATGGAATGAAAATGAATTGCATATTTTCAAATGAACATTATTAACTCTTTGATATTAGGTTCTTCTTCATTCAGTTCCGAACTCAATTTGAGAGGGAGAAATTATAGTCTATAAAGGGATGTTTGTTATATTCTTAATAAGAATCTCAGATTATGAGTTTAGTAGAGATCTACTTAGTAAAGTCTATAAAAGGATGTCTGAATTGAAAATAAAAATGATATATAAAAGGATTCTCAGTAAGAATTTCAGGTGATGCAGCTCATTCATGAGATACTTAGAGGTACAGAAAAGGCAACCTATAAAAGGATTTTAGTTGAATCTCGGACTATAAGGTAATAGAAATTGAGGTGATGGATTTCAGTTGAGAAGTTGTCTGGATTTCAGATGGATTTGTTTTGCCGCTGTACGGTAATTTTGTGCACATTTTGAGGCTAAATAGACCGGGATCTACTGTTTAACGTGGGATTCCGAACCACTCACAAACATCCATGTCACCACCAGGATTCGAATCTGAAGCCTGTGGTACCAAAGGCCAGAGCGCTAGACATTTGACCATCAGGCAGTGACTTTCAGTTGAAGTTCTGTGAGTTGGATTACAGAAAACCATATACAATCCCATTATATCTTGTAAACGTTTTATTTTTAATTTTCTATAAAATCTAAAAATCTAAATCTAAATCTATCCATAAAAATCTATAAAAATAAAACACACAATATTTTCAGGGTAGCTTATCAAGTGAACAAAATGAATTCCGTTGCAGAATTAGTATCTGTATTAAATTAAATCCATGCTGTATTAAATTAAACCCATTATTTTATGCAGTTCTTACAGGATTTATCAATCCTTTAACCACAGGCTTCAGGTTCGAAATCCTGACGGTGACAGGGATGTTTGTGAGTGGTTTGGAATCTACGTTAAACTGTAGGTCCCGGTCTATTTAGCCTAAAGTGTGCACAAGATGACGTAGAGCGACAAACAAACCAATTATCAATCTTTAATAAAGATTCGTTTTTCACACTCTAAATTAAATATATTATAGCAATTTATCACATTAAAATGCTTTAAACATGTCGATATCGTGTTATTTTTAAGCCACATCACTCACATGTTAAAGTTATAGGACACATACATATTATTCACCTTGAAATCAGAAACACCCACAGCAGCCATAACAAACAAAACTTCATCCGAACACGCACCAAAAATAACTCTCACTGAAAAACGATTATTGCAGAAACTCAGTTGTCACCTGGGGCTGACAGATATTACTAGTGAAGGTTACCTGAAACCATTAATTATTTTGCAGATACCCATGAATTATTAATTTGGCGATCCGAACATCTGAGGTTTTCATGCAGAGAAGCGGTAAAGCATATAAGACAAAAGGTAGCAGTTGTTTTAAGTGTTGTGTTTCTATCTGGTTATAGAATATCGTGAGAGTTGCCGTTTTGACAGGACAGATAAAATTGTGGGCTTAGTTTCCACTCTTTGTGTAATTTTGTCTGATGTATGTATTGTGAATCTAAGAGGATAATTTTATTCTTATTTATACTGATTTTTTACTGATCTGTGATTAATGTTAGATGTAATAAAACTTTTAAAAATAATAATAACTATTATTGACTCAGGAACTCCATAACAACATCCAAGTGGGATATCTATTAAAGAACTTATGTTTTAATAAAAATTAGCACTATGCTGCTCTATGGAAAAATCACATTTTCATGTTTAAATTAGTATCATCATCATCATCATCAGTGGCGGAAAAGTACCTATGGTTGACCAATGCCGTCTGCTTACTGGCAGATTTCGAACAGGAGATGATTTTTTTCCTTTTACTGGGTAGGGTTGTGGCCCTACCCCCAACGCTCTACAGTCGTATTAGACCAGGACCTATGGTTTAAAGTAGATTCCGAACCACTACAAACATCCATGGCACCGCCTGGACTCGAACCCTAAAAACCTGTGGCATCGAGCGCAGAGTGCTAGTCACAGGTATCCGGCGGTGCCATGGGTGTTTGTAGTGGTTCGGAATCCACTTTAGACCGTAGGTCCTGATCCTAATTGATCGTAGAGCGTTGCGGGGGCATTGTTACTCCGCGTCCGTGGCTTATCTTCAAGTTACACGCGCCCCTGTGTAAAAGGGAGTTAACGTCTGTGCAGCGCTTGTCTTAAGGCATCCAAAGACCAAGCTGTCTAAGTGTTTGCCAGCTGCGTTAGAAAAAAATATTGTAAAGGGGATGTCTATTTAAACTTGACTATTTTGTTTTTTAATAGATCACAACAGAAATAATCAATAATGACAATTGGGTAAAAATCGTTTTATAAAAACAAATTTTAAATTTTAAAAAAGACAGTGATATAAACATTTTCAGATCATAATAAGAAAAAAAAGTTTAAAACATTAATTATGCTATTGTTGTTTTTAATCCCACTGGGTCGACAGCAACATCTAGACCAAGTCAAGAACACGCGTGGCGAAATCATGATAAAAGGGATAAAAATGCAGCTTCTTTTTTTTGTTCTTGACTTTGCGGCACAAAGATATGGGACTTCCATAGGGAGATAGTCTGACTTTACCCCACCCCTGTGCACTGGGTAACCATTTTAGTCGCCTTTTGGGACATGCATGAACTATAATGGCGCAATTCTAACCCTGTTCCACATGGGGCAAAATTAATTATAGAATTTAAAACAATTTAAAAACAAAACAAAGCAAAAAAGGTTAATAATTTAATGAGATTAGCAACAACCATTGAAAAGTTTGGAAGAGTCAAAAAGATATTTCTATTTGGTTGATTGTGTTTCCAACCGATTTATGAATGACCGAGGGAACTGAAATTTTTTTTTATTGGCACTATGCCGGAAAGGCGTCTCCATTTTGAACTTCAGTTGAATTTCTAGTACTCTGCCTATTCTGGGATATTTCCGGTTGGACAAAAAAGTGTTCGTTTTATCATGAATGAATACATCTAACTATGGTAGTTATTTAATAAAACAAAATTTATGTTAAGTTAGAAAGTTAGACGTCTAATTAATATCGATTTTGTTGTTGCAAATTTGAAATCCTTATTAACAAAAGGCAGTTGGTGTCAAAAACATATCTAAAGGTCTGACAGTTAAAAGGATAGAAAAACGACGGAAATCTTATATAATAATAAAACATTTTTTAAAAATAAAAAGATTGATTTTGTATTATCACAGAAATATAAACCTCCACTTGACTAATTTAAAGAATATTAAACATTTCTATTTTCAATATTATTAAAATAAATTTCCAATAAATCATTCATTCTTTGGGACTTGTATCCCCCAATAATATAATAGAAATAAAGTAATAAAATAACTATAGTAAAATAATATAAGTTAAAATTTAATTAGAAATGATTTAATATTTTTTTCACTATATATAAAGTATTTTTATAGTTACAAAAATATCTGACTGATAATGTTTACTGGAATGGAAATTCAAAATGAACTTCTTGTTTGTAAAAAAAATTGATTTAAAGCGTTTTTTCATTCTCCATTTACTTCTTCATAATACTCTAAATCAATAATATCAATCATGAAAAAAACTATTATGAAAGTAATATATATAAAAGTACTATAAATCGAATAAATTTGTTTATTTTTAGTTAAATGTAAATGTTGAAAGAAAGCACTAAATTCCATTCAATAACCTATTCATTTAATAAAGATAAAATAATGCGATGGGTTAAATCTTTCGGTAACATAAGGAATTTTTTTAAATCTACAAAGTTATTTGAAATAAATTAGTTTCTTAATAAACAAGCAGAAAGAATGAGGTTCTTTATACATACGTTTAATTATTATTCACTGAGCGTATAGTTTAATGTGCTACATAAAATAGAAATGGAATCTTTTAAAGAAAACCGTTCTTGTGTATTCTGCTTTTGGGTTCATCGATAATAAGCTGACAGAATACGTCTGCAGAATGTCGTCGCCAAAGCTTTTAGATTTTTGTAAGATAAAAAACCCTATCTATATATATTTAATAGAATTTTGTGCGTTTTTAATTGGATTTTTTGATAATAAATAATTGTATAGAAGGAATTTTCTGTAAAAATTTTAATGATTTAATTTTTATTTATTACAGTTTTTGTTTATTTGAATGGTTAAATTTTATTTTTAAAATATTTTATATGCAATTTTGTTATCATTTCGATGATTTGTTTTGCATACGTTTAGGTTCTATAGAAGTACAAAAGTATAAAAATTATACGTAAATATATTTTGAACAATATCTTTAAAATAATGTAGGTAAATTTTATTATCTTGTTATTGAAATTTTATTTGACCCCTTTTATTATGTTGGGGAATATTAATATATTTCTTCATCATCTACTTTTTCTGTTTTGTTACTTTCTCTGCCAACAATATGCTACTGCAGAGAAACAACTTTTAAAGAAAACTGCTGATTAACTTTGGAAAAAATATTTAATTTTTTTAATGATTTAAATGCTTTTTTATAATTGTTGCCATACTATATATATGTGAGAGGTCCTATATAATGGTGTATAAAACTGCATTTTAAGCATTAAGAAAATGTTCTTTTTTATTTTTGCTGAGAATGAATTGCAAAAATTTTATAGTTGCTTCACGATTCTTAAATATTTACACAAACAAAACTTACATTTATATAAATCTTAAGCTTATTAGTGATTACAAATGCAGTCGTCTTGAGAAACTGTTGGTTATACTGCAAGGCGCATATATAATTTCGAAGTAAGGCTCAACAGACGAATTGAGCTCATACAATAAGAACGAGTAAAATTTGAGCTTTTTCGAGGCTCAGTATTTTCTCTACGCATGCATTCTGTATATTATATTATAGATTTTATAGCGAATATTTCTTGTTTCCTTTATGCACTTTAATCTTTTGTATGTATAAAACGATATCTATTACAAATGATTGTTTAAGAAAATTTTTATTCAGATTTATTAAATTATTCTTTAAAATACAAGGGAAATTAAACCATGATTATCTTTTTGTGTCATCTTTCAATTCCTGTTTTAAATAAAAGAATACGAAAGGACAGGGGCATAGAGAAAAGTTGCTTATTTGTTAGAGTACATTTATTGCAAAACTTACAACAAAAGCTATTTGAAACATGCAATATCTAATAATACAAATGAATGTTTAGGAAAAGTTTTATTCAGATTTAGTGTTTCAAATAGCCTTTATTGTAGCTTTTGGAATAAATGTGCTTTAACAAATGTGCAACTTTTCTCCATATCCTGTCGTTTCGTATTCTTTTTATTTAAGACGAGAATTGAAAGGTGAGACAGAAAGGCAGTTTATTTTTCTTTGTATTTTAATGAATAATTTAATTCTGCAGTTTTATATTTGAATATGATTTTGTTATGGTATAATGGTTTTGATGTCCATTTAAAAAAAAGTATGGCATAAATTAAAACTTATTATTTAAAATACCAGTTAAATTATCAATTGACGAGTTGAGCTCGTACAATAAGACCAGTCAAAACGAATAAAATTCGAGTCTTTTTCGAACACAATTTTTCTCTACGTCTGCATACTATATGTTATATTATAGATTTTATAGCAAATGTTTCTTTTTTATACATATTAAATTATTTGTGTGTATCAAACGATATCTATTACAAATGATTGTTTAGAAATTTTTTATTCAGATTTAGTGCTTCAGATAGGTTAGGTCAATTTTAGGTTTTGCAATGAATGTACTCATACAAATATGCAACTTTTCTTTATATCATGTCCTTTCGTATTCTTTTATTTACGACAGGAATTGAAAGACGATGCAGAAACACAATCATGAATCATTTTCCTCGTATTTTAAAGAATAATTTAATTCTGCCATTTTATATTGATATTTGTTCATGTCTGAATTTGATTGTGTTATGGTATGAGGGTTTTGATGTCCATTTTAAAAACATAGATGTAGCATAAATTAAAACTTATTATTTAAAATAACAGTTAGTTTCAATCTTATATCATGAAAATATAATACGATATTTACAACGATTAGTGTTTAAATAAGGCTCGTTTTGGCAAAGCCACAGGGACAAAGAGGAAGAGGACGACCCAAGTTGCGACGGATAGACGCAGTTGAAAAGATTTTGCTGTACTAAAGGTTAAGAATTGGAGGACCCTTGTCACCCAGAGGAATGCATGGAAATATCAAGGAAAGTCTTGACCCACCCTGGGTTTTTGTGTTATTGATGATGATGATGAGTGTTTAAATAGTATAGAAATAATAGTTAAAAATAAATAATAAAAGAAAGCAAAATTTAAATACTTAAAAATTGTTTGTTGCATAATAAAAATGTACGATAGCACACATTTTAATCAAACGTATGTATACCATTTACATGCATTTTTCCTAATTAAATTTTTATATAAAAACTTCACTCTGGGTTAACTCTTATTTCTAGATATTATCTCTATCTCTTCAACTAGAAGCTCGAGAAAAAAAAATACTGTCATCAGCTACAGTAAAATAAATCAATCAACTATTTGATTTTGATGAACTGAATGTATCTTTTAATAAGATCCCCAATGCTAAATTAATTGTACTACTTTATTTACGATTTTGTGTTAATCTCTTTAATGATGTTTTATGTGCAGTAATATAAGGACTGTAATTTTCAGATATTTAAAAACCAGTTTATTTGAATGTAGAAGATGATTAGAGAAGGTGCACTTCCTAAATCTTTAGTGTTAATTAAAGTGTAGCTAATATTGTGGCCTCAATTTCTCCCTTGATGGTGATAGCTAAAATTAGACGATTTTGCTCGAATCATTACGTTAATCCATACATCTTAATCGCTAGTCATTCAATTAATTCCATAGACTCTTATAAGATTATATTTCTCTACGAAAGGTATTAAGAGAGGCCTCATTTGGTGTTTCATTGCCCACCCTAGATAAATATTTTATTTTACGACCTCATTTATTCCAAATATAGAACATATTTGCCGATGATTATTACATAACTTGTTGAAGAGAATATCTTTTTTATCAAATGGGATTAAAAATATTTTAATACTATTGGTTAATTTAAATGTAATTATGTTTAAAAGTTTCTTTTAAAATTTTTGCGTGTAAAAGTATTAAGATTCAGAAATTAAAATATTTATTTCATTTGATAATGCATATCTGTAATTATTTCAACGTTCGATTTTTTATAAAGTGTTTTTTGTGAAACGTATTATGGTAATAAAAAATCCTTGCATAAAAAAAAATGTTTCATTAATTTGCTTATTGGTAGATCTCAATATCTCGAAATAACTTGAAATAATTTATATGGATCAAGAAATTATTATTTAAATTATTTTTGATTTTCTTTTTAAGACAATAAAGATGTCTTGTAAGTATTTATCATTGTTTCTTACCCCACTTGATCAACATGACCATCTAGACCAAGTCCAAGAACCCGTATATTCTAATGAAAGGGGGGCTTCTGTTGTGAGGGAGCACCCGTAGGTAGAAGTCTGACTTGGCTCTATGACGCTGAAGAAGGAGGGAAGTGCCTTCCGGGAAGACTTTTAAGGAAACTATCCTGCATTTGCGTGTCGTTTGGAAGAAACCATGAAAAACTCCCAGGTAGCCCAACTCACGAGGCAAGATGTTTAACATCACAAACGCCATCGAGTCTTCTCGTTTTTTGAAACAATGTCTACAACAAAGCCTCCAGCGGATTGAACCTCCACCCTAAAGCTCGCCAGCGGCGCGTTGAGCCACGAGCCTGGCTATAAGTATTTAATTTTTGTGATGTGTAATTTAAATTGCGAATTTTTTATGCATTCAATAATTATTTTAACTATGTTTCTAAATAACTAAATGAGCAAGAATAAAAAGAATATTGTATTCAAAAGCAGAACAATTTCGACTACTTTTAAATGAAATACTTCACTTAGACGAAATAATTTTGATATTGTTATACAAAGGAATTTTAAACTTTATCATAAGTGAAAGAAATTTGAATTTTTATTTTAAATTCTGTTAACCCCCATAAAATGTCATACAACTTTATCTCTGAATAGATAATGAAGATCTCTTCTATATGAATGATGTTTCTATTTAATTTGTATACTAATGTGCCCTAAAAGTAAACCAATTATTTTTTTTCAAAAACTCTTTATTTATTCTTCCAAATTTATTTCATCGCCTTCAAAATAATCCCGGTGAAGGGGAATCGTGAATTTTTTTTCCAATCCTCAATGCATGCTAAAAAGCCATCGCCAGGGTGGCCTTCAAAGCGCGCGGCGATTCACTTGAATCTTCTTCAATCGACTCAAAACGGTGTTCCCGGAGTGGCTTTTGAGTTTAGGGAATAGCCAGAATCGCACGGTGTGAATACGATGGTTGTGGACGATATGGGTTTCAAAGTTAAATTTTTGGCGAAAATGGGTTAAATTCTTGGCGAAAAATTCACGAAGAATCAAAAGCAGTGTGAGCTGACGCATTCAGTGTTTTCGGTACCAATCGAGATTTGATGCTTTTGAGGCTCAAAGTGGAGTTGGCCGATCCTTTTGAAATTCCAGCATCATCAGCAAGGTCTCTAGTAAATCGACGGTTTTCAAGTCGTCTTTAATTTTTGACGTCCGCTTCGTAGGTCGAGGTTGATGGTCCACCAGAGGGCTCTTCGTCTTCAATGCGTTCTCTGCCTTCTTTGAACTGTTTCTACCACTTGTAAACATTTTTTCCGATGCTCACCGAATGCCTTCTGCAACATTCTATACGTTTCCGCAAATAAAATTGAACGCAAGTTCTTTGCTCAGTTAATTCAGACATTTCATAAATCGCCGGAATCAGTTTCAGCGTCTCACAAAGCCAAGCGTAACTCAAACGCTCATGAATATTTTGACGTGAAATTTCTCACAGATGTCAAGGACAGTGCCAACAATCTAAAAAAAGAAAAAAATTGAAATTCCATAAGCCCGGGAAATTTAAAAGCAAAATTGGTCTTACCTTTTGAACACAGTAGTACTTCACTTAGACGAAATAATTCTAATATTGTTATGAAATAAGTTTAAAATTCATTTGTATAAGTCGAAGAAATTTGAATTTTTATTTTAAATTCGTTAACCCTACACAACAAAAACTCATACATCTTTATCTTGAGTAGGTAATGGAGATCCCTTCTATATGAAAGATATTTCTATTTAATTTGTATATATATATATTATATTATTTCAATGGCCGAGTGTCTGGCGTTCGGTGCCACAGGTTTCGGGTTCGAATCTCGGCAGTGCCATGGATGTTTGTAGTGGTTCGGAATCCACTTTAAGCCATAGGTCCCGGTCTCCTATGACTGTAGAGCGTCAAGGAGCCAAAGTCAGATTTCTACCTACGGGTGTTCCATCACAACAGTAGCTGCTTCCTTCCCCTTCAATCATGAGTACATATGGGCTCGTGGGCTTGGCCTAGATGTCTGCCCAGTGGGATAAGAAACAACAACATATTATTTCAATCAATTTTTATATTGTTTCTTTGCAAGAAAAACATGTATATCTTCCTTACATTGTTACTTAATACTGTCTGATATCTGTTACATAACATTAACAGCTGTCGAGACATTTGAAAAGCAAAATAAATACAGCAACATGGAATACCAATTCTGCAGTATCAGCAGTTGCCACTTTATGTATTTTCCACTCGACGCATCTTTCAGCAAACCTCATTACGGGAGGAATCCAATCTGCGCCTGATTTATTACATAACGCATCACCACCTTCGGATGAAAGACCGCCGTGTCTTAATGAAACCCCAAACTAAGTGGAAATAAAAACAGATCTTGTCACCGTGCTTAAGGGCTTTTATTGGATGAGAAGAAGACGGAATGCGCAATATAGATCGTCTCTCCTCATTAAATGTTTTGTTTATCTGCACGTGATAAGCTGAATTTGCGTGTCAACATGTGTGTTCTTTTAAGTGTAAAGATAGATGATATCACGTTTTTCTATTTATTTAAAATATAATGAATATGTACAATTATTTATTTTTGTTTTATGTTTTATTGATGTATTGATTGGTTAAGACCGTTATTGAGATACAGTAAACTTACCACCACCAGTAGTTTTATTCTTAATTTCTTAGTTGATAAACTTCTCAATAAAAACCCATAATAGGTTATATTATATTATGAACCAAAGAGGTATTATTATTTAAACCCAAGAGTCAACTTTCAATCAACTTAGGGTAGATTGATATTATTGACTATTATTTTAACAAATTGACTAATTATTTAAAAAAATATATATATTTATCAATAATAATAATTAAATAAATAATAAAATAAATATAAATATAAATAAACAAAAAAATAAATATAAATATAAATTAAATATAAATAAATATAAATAGAAAATAAATAAATAATAATTAAAAATAAATAAAAATTATTAAAAATAAGTATTAAAAAAAATAAATATAAATAAATAAAAAAAAAAAATTTAAAAATCAATACTAATAATAATAATAAACACTATTTAAAATTAGTAAATAAACATGATCATTGAAATATATAATATATTATAGAAAATTTAACGTTATAAATAACAATTCACGAGATTTGTGTAATTGTAATTGGGGGTTTTCACTACAATTACTTAAGTTTAAATGAGTTTCTCAATGATAATTTAATTTTCCTTTTAATAGATAAGACATAATAAATGAAGGAAACCGTGAAGTTGTAAATAAAATAACATTATGACTAGAAATGTTTTGCGTTTTGTATAAATTATCTTGTGTTTTCATATTGTAGTAGAATCCACTTAAGCCGTAGGTCGCGGTCCCCCTATGACTCTAGAGCGTCACAGAGCCCTAGTTCCCAAACTGTATAAGGGCAATTCTTGTAGACACAGTGATATGGTGTGGTGTAATAGTAGTCGTAGTCATATTAGACAGGGACTTAATTTTAAAAGGGATTCCGAATCACTACAAACATCCATGTCACCATCAGGACTCCAATCCGAAACCTGTAACATCGAGCCCCAAAGCGCTAGTCACTCCGCCATAAGTCCCCAGAATCATATTTAGTTTTATTTAAATACACATAAATTGTTAGGTGATAATTATAGCCTATCTGATAATGTGGAGCAGAAATGTGGGTTTTGGATGTAGAAGTTTGGAAAACCCTTAATCTGAATAATTTGAATTCTACCAAAAGACATTTATACTCAAATTTTGACACAGTTAAAATAACTACAAAAATTTATTTGCATAAAATACTACCGTGCCCAAAAAGTAAGACCAATTATTATTTTTCTTTTAAACTCTTTGTTTATTCTTCCAAATTTATTTCATCACCTTCAAAGTAATCCCCTCCGGACACAATGCACTTATGCCAACTTTATTTCCAATCCTGAATGCATGCTAAAAAGTCATCGGCAGGGATGGCCTTCAAAGCCCGCGCTGATTCACGTTGAATCTCTTCGATCGACTCAAACGTGTAATTTTTTGGACGTGAGCTTCATCGGGTGAAGTTGATGGTCGACCAGAGGGCTCTTCGTCTTCAACGCGTTCTCTGCCTTCTTTGAACTGTTTATACCATTTCTAAACATTTTCCGGTATAGGAATGCTCACCGAATGCCTTCTGCAACATTCTATACGTTTCCGCAAACAAAATTGAATGCAAGTTCTTTGCACAATTAATTTTGATGTTTCACAAATTGCCGGAATCAGTTTTAGCGTTTCACGAAACCAAGCGTAACTCGAACACTAATGAATATTTTGACGTCAAATTTTACACAGATATCAAGGTCAAAGACAGTGCCAGCAACAAAAAAATTGACATTCTATAAGCCCCGAGGAATTTTAAATTGAAAATTGGTCTTACTTTTTGGACACAGTAGTACAATCTTGTTGGGAAATATTTCATTCTGAACTTTCATATCGTTACAATTTCTACAATATAGCACGTTTCTCTTACTTTCGAATTGAAAATTGGAAGGAAATTACATGAATTATGACGAATAACTGTTTTTTATTCTGTTTCCCTTTATAGTGAAAGGAAATTCCTATTTATATGCTACAAGATTGATAATTGATTGTGAATGGCAGTAAAAAAAAAAAATCACTTCTACTCAGTTCGAATGAAAGAGTGGTCAGGAGGGAGTTATAATAATAAAATTCAATGGCAATATTAAAAAATAATTAAAAAGTAAATAAATAAAAACAAAGAATAAAGAGATAATAAAATAAAAATATATCTAATAGCTAGTCTTCAATGGAACTAGTTCAGGGTCAATTTGAGGAATTCATATATATTTGTATGGTAGAGGAAAGGAAAAAAAAAATCAGGAAGGATTATTGATGGAAATTGAAAAATAGATCTGCCGAGAGAGGGAACTATCCTCGCGCACTGTTGAGAAACTACTACAACTACACCACACCACACCACACGAATGTGCCTAGAACTGAGTTGCCCCTTTACAGTTTGAGAATGATGTGGGTGGGAAGGAATGTGATTGGGCTCTGTGACGCTCTACGGTCATATGAGACCGGGACCTACGGCTTAAAGTGGATTTCGTACCACTACAAATATTCATATTCATTCAACTTATTATTTTAAATCTAAATTTTCCAAGAGTCTAAGTAATTTTCTTACAATATTTTTTTACTTCGTATAATTTTCACTTTTTACATTTTTTTTTTACGAGATTGCATTGATATTCTTTTATGACTTTATTAATTTTGCATCCATATTTTCTATGTCTGATGGCATAATTTCTCAATTAAAAATACCCTATAAATATAGCTCATGAATCATGACTTACAATTTGGTCAATGGCAATCTACGTACCAGTAACGGAATTTATGCTTAAATAATCACCCGTTCCTCTCCGAAAAAAATTAAAAGCATAAAATCAGAACATAAAAATAAATTTAAAAATTAATAAAAAAAGTAAAAAATAATAAAAAAAATTGAAATTGGATAAAAAAAAAAAATTCTGAGAAAATGTAAAAAGCCACGAGCTCTTGGGTTATAAGCTGATGTTTTTCATTAACCGTTCATAAGTTAAGAGAATAAAAATACATTTTGTTTATTATATTGATATTTTTACTTATTAAGCTGATTAAAAACTGAGCTTATTACTTTTAATTTAGAAAAATCTATAAGCAGTTAAAATAAGAATTAAATTAAGTTTTATGAAATTCATAAAAATCAATTTTTTTGTAAAAGATGAATTACCAAATACATAGACATATACTCTACCCTTTCGTTACATAAATATTTGCTAAAATATTTTGTATTTTTTTTTATTGAAATCAATCTCTTGTTTGCCTCATTAATATTTCTTAAAAAAATATTTGATGTTTTTTATTGCTCTTGTTATTGTTACCTATGGCTTTATTGGAACTAAATCCATACAAATTTTGCCACCTAACGTAGAAACAAAAAGAACAAAAACAAATCATGAGCAAATGGCCAAAAAGGTATTAAAAACAGTTGAAAACAATGTTAAATGTTCTAAGGACAAAAATGTAAAAAGCTAGAAGCTCCTCATAATAAAAGCGCGTGTGATCAAGACATGCTTTCTTTGGCAACAGTAAAGAGTACATTAATCACCATTCTGTGGTATGTTAGAGTCCAGTCCCGAGCCACAAGCAGATGGGCCTTATTCATTTTCTTTGTCTTACATAAAACACATATATATCAGAGTTCACAATCCTTTTTTTTTATCCAGATATTTGGGCCAGGCAGTCGTGTCCAATTCTTAATATGAAATTGGCAGAAGCCTCTTTGCGAGTTTTTCCAGTCTTCCCCGATTGTCTCCCAGACTTTCTCCTTTGGTGTTAGATACTAATTCACTCATATACAACGACTTAATTTTGTCCGGTATAGTTTTCCTAAAAGATAGGACACTGTCCAAGTACTTCTTCTGTTCCTTTTTTCTGCCCATTAGTTTCCATCAATTCCAGCATGTGATGGAATCCCTAGAAAGTGATTATTTACCTTTTTTCATTAAGGAACTGGATAGCTTGTTTTATTTTGGTTCAATTGCAAACTCAGACTGTCTTTGTTAGTGGTTCGGAATCCACTTTAAACTGTAGGTGCCGGTCTGTATAGTCCTCGTGTGCACAAGATGACAGTAGAGCGACAAACCAAACCAAACCAAAACCGTCTTTGTAAAATAATTGCTTCAATGGCAGATCTATAATCCACCAGAAACTTCAGATATTTTATAACTCTTTTTGTGATTGGCATTGAAAAGGATTGAATACAACAAAGAATTTAAAAAAATACGTATCTTTCTTCAGTAGCTTTTCTTCCACAAATAATGCCATTATTTTATATATGTTTCAGAATCAAAAACACATTATGAACGTAGGAATCGCAAAACATTTGAGTTCCATTGAATTACGTTACGAAATTTTTTCTTTTTGCCACATCTTTTTTGGGAAAACTTTGATTTCGTGACAATATTCTCAAACTTTGGTATTGGTCATTTTAAATCGTGCTGGAATATATTAGGATTTCATTCATTGTTTACGCCAATGATTTTGTCACTATATATAATTAGTTTCGTGTTCGCATACTGAAAATATCACTCAAACGTCGTTCAGTATAGCATATAGAGAAATATTTCGATAGATAAAAATTTATTGTATATTGTGTCGAAGCGAAAAAAAAAAAAAAAAAAAAACTGAGATTGTGTAAAATTTTTTTTTATGAATTATTTACTCTATTGTTTGCGTTCTTGAATGAAAGTAGCGGAAATTTTATTTCTTAAACAATAAATGCATTTTTGTTACTACATACCATACATTATTTGCCATTTAAAGATGAGAACATAAATATTCTATTCAACAAAATTGAATGCCTTTAAAGAATATTTTGGTATAAAACATTATGTTAAATGTATTTTACGGTTAATCATTCACAGTAACAAAACGACCAAAAATATTTAATGACTTATTTATTAAATGTTATAATTGAATTTACATCTGTCTAATTTATTATTAATTTTTTTCATTTGAAGAAAATGAACAAAACAATTTTTTGTAAGCTGCATATTTGTATTATAAATACGTTCTGTTATAATTAAATTCAAATATCTTCATAAATATTCTTTATTTTTAATACTCATTAAAAGATATATCATATAATAAGAAATAAAATATAATGCTATTAAATTTAAATTGCTGTATTTATAATTTACAGTTGGTATTTCATATGAATTTACATTCATTAATTCACATTTCAATTTCCTTATTTAAATATTTATTGTTGGGATAAACTCTTAAGTGGGCGATACAATTTTATATTTGTATCTTGTCAAAATACGACGAGTTAACTCGTGTGAAAACTGATATTTAATTCCGACGGTAACGAATATTCCTTGTGTTATTCAAGGCAAACACTAGTTTACGTGTGATGTCGTTTATCTGACAACAGTTATTCTGTCGCGT
This sequence comes from Caerostris extrusa, assembly GCA_021605095.1. Lineage (NCBI taxonomy): Eukaryota > Metazoa > Arthropoda > Arachnida > Araneae > Araneidae > Caerostris > Caerostris extrusa. The sequence continues at coordinate 79,909 of BPLR01017652.1, read as the reverse complement.
TTTCATGTTGTTGTACAGACATTAGATTCGAAGTCGATTGTTGGAATAATTCCTTAATGGGTTAACGCTATCTTATATTTGTATCGCGTCAAAACACCACGAGTTAATTCTAGCGAAAAATGGTTTTAATTCTGGACTAAAACGAATATTTTAGATTTCCTTATGTTTTTTTTAAGGCATATTCTATCTGTGATGTCGTATATCTGACAACAGTCATTTTATCGCAATTTCCTATTGTTTTACACTTACTTTTTGCTTCTTGCATTTACTTTTTTTAATCTTCTTTTCAAAATATTAAAAAGTGAAGGCATTTTAATGATAATGGAAGCAATACATCGTTATATAATATTATCCAAATTATAGTTATCGATAGTTGGTGATAGAAAAAACTCTGTCAATGAATTAAAGGTTATTCTAAGAAAAACGCGTGTTAATTCGTGGTGTATAAGATGACAACATTTTAACGTGATTTTGCATGATGTTTTATTGATATTGAAAACCGGCGTCGATTGTTGATAATACCTCAAGAGGTTGATACCATTTTTGTATTTGTATCTTGTCAAAACACAACGAGTTAACTCGTAAACAAAACTAATTTTGAGTTCTGGACTAAAACGATTTTTTTCGTAAGGCAAACAAGAGTTTACTTTGATGTCGTATATCTGACAATTCATCCTATTCAATCTATTGACAATCAATCGACAATTCATTCTATTGTTACTTCATGTTGCAATGTCCAATGTCAATTACATTGACATTGGACTAGATCCTCTTTTAGTACATAAAAGAGGGCGAGGAATTAAAATCGCCATGATTTATGATCGCTTACATTTACTAAATATGGAATTAAATATGAAAAAAAGAAAAGAATTTATGATAATAAAAGCGATAATCATTATATTATCCAAATTATAGTTATCGATAAGTTGGTGATCTTAAATGCCAACTTTTTCAATGAATCAAAGAGTTATGTAGTAACGATTCTTGATATGCAATCCGAATGTATATTTTATTCTTGAATTTTTGTAATAAACACAAATAAAGCTGAATAAAAACTCGTAAATCATAATTTTAAATGTATATCTTAGATGTCAGTAACACTACATCTGAAAAAAACATAATTTTTTAAGAGGTCAATTTTAGTAGTTAATGTAATTTAAGAAAAAAATCACACAAAAGGGTTAAATTTCAATTTTATTGCAGAAATTTAATATAAATTATACATTCGGTTTGCATGTCAAGAATCATTATATACCCTCCGATTCATTCCCAGAGCTTTGAGATCGCCGAATTATCGAAAACAATAATTTGATAATATAATAATACATCGCTTCTACTACCATTAAAAACTATTAATAATAATACACGGTAAAATTAATTAGCTTTTGATTGGTTCTGTTTCACAATTCTAGCGGGAATAAATAATGATTCAGAATTTGTGATGGATAATCTTCCAATAATCCGGAAACACTTCAATTTGGATGTAATTTTTCTTGTCCGTAAGAGTGCGAATATGAAAGAGCCGTTGACCGGAAATGACGCATCACAGATTCATGCATGAGGCGCATCATAAAAGTATTACGAAGAGAAAGTTGGGGCAGATGAGGTCATTACCCGAACTGGGCGTAGTGCACTGTGCTGCCCATCTCACCGGACTACAGCTTTGCATTTAATATTTAATCACCGATTTCTACTGTTCTTTGTCTAATAACACAGGCATGTAAAGCTTTTCCGCTTAAAAATTATATTACTGATTAGTCTGAAGTACTCTTATTAATAACGTAACAAAAAAGGCTTTAATGGAAAGTTTTCAAAATAAATAGTAATAACAAAAAAACGTGACTATTTTTTAGATATTCATTTTTTTTTTTTTTTAGTCAATGTTATAAAAAAAACATAAAATCTTCATAATGTAATAATAATAATTCCTAATCTTCATAATGAATAGTTTTTAATGTCTAATCTCTGACCCATCAAAAACCAGTTACGATATTTTGGAATAAAAAAAAAGTTGTATTACTAGTACTCGAATAAAAGAATTATTTAAAAAGAAAATATCTTTGTTTACGTTATTAAATTAAAATTAAAATATTACAAATTTAAAGCCCGACTTATTCTTCAGTGGTAATATTTAATCACCTGATAAACATTAAGGCTAATGTTTAGTCCGCTGGCGGCATTTTATAGACACTGTTTCAAAACTGTGACTTTATAATGTTTGGTCAGCATCTTGCCTTGTTAGTCAGACTACCTGGTGTGAGTTTTCCGGATTTTCTTCCTTGTGACATGTAAAAATGCATTGAATCCCAAAAGTCCTCGGTAGGCACTGCCCTTCTTCATCTACTAATAGTCAAGTCAGGCTTCTAACCTACGGATGCTCCATCACAATAGAAGTTGACCCCCTTCCTCCATTCATGTGTGGACTACTCATGGGATGAGTCTAATATTTATAACATTTAATATTGTAATTTGCCCGACTCGTAGATCAGTGGCAACGCACGAAACTGGTGAGCATTAAGGTTGAGATTTAATCCGTTGGCGGCATTGTTGTAGACACTGTTTCAAAAAACGAGGAGTCTCGATGGCGTTTGTGATGTTCAGCATCTTGTCTCGTGAGTCGGACTGCTTGGAGGGACTTTTCCTGAGTTTTCTCCCAAACGATAAGCAATTGCAGGGTAGTTCCACCTAAAAGTTCTTCTGGAAAGCACTGCCCTCCTTCTTCAGCATCACGGAGGCAGACTTCTACCTACGGGTGCTCCGTCATAATAGAAGCTGCCTTTCCCCCATCCTTTATGAGAACGCACACGGTTCTTGTTCTTGGTCTAGATGTTGCTGTCGACCAAGTAGGATAAGAGACAACAAGCAATAATATTGCATTTGCATGGCGAAATCCGAAAAGTTCCCATAGGGCAGTGTTACTGCTCTGTTAGAGCAGCTCACTGCTTTAGCTTCAGCCTTAATTATTCAAAAATATATCAAAGCTTTATAACGAAATAATCATATTTGTTTACTACAAAATGTGTTTTAAAATCTACATATTTTCATAAGGTTTTCCTTTTATTATTATTTTGGCTGTTGTTTGTTGGTAACAGACATTATTTCAGCTTTCTTTAATTACTAAGGAGCAATATTTAATTTATTACATTATTTTATTTTAACAATGGTGTTATAAAAATGCTTTTCTTAAATTCAAAATATTCATTCCTTTTTGTCCTCCTTTTTATATGCATCATAGAGGATTAAGAATCAAGTTTATTGAATTAATTTTTTAATTTATATGGACTGATAAATATTTGAAGGCATAAAACCGAAATTCTCTGAAATTATTAATCAGGATAAAAAAAAATTTCCATGACATATAACTGCGTTACTGTTTGAACATTTTTTATTGTATCGAATATGAACTTTGTATCTATCTATCTAGCTATTTATTTCTATACTGCTCTCACAGCATTAATGGTAAGATATAATTCCCAATTTATTTTATTGCCTTTTATGTCATTTTCATGTAACCCCATAAACGCGAAAAGATGTCCAGATCCATTAACACTTATTTATTGGGCTGCGAAGTCTTATTTTATCGTATTATCTATAATATAATAACAATGTAAATCAAATATTCATTATTGACTTTAAGAAAATAAATTATTTATAGTCGTACATGCATCTGACTTTATTTATTCTTAGGAATGAATCAAGATCAATTGATGTCATCGGACGAAACTGTATTAGTAAATTAAAAATGAGCACGATTTTATTTCTTTTCTTAAATAGTAATATTCTTAACAGTCAATATATTGTTGAAAAAAAGAAATACTGAATTCTCTAATTAAACTATTATAACCCTAAAGAAATTGACGAAACAATCCAAGTTGCATATTTAATTTATTTATTATTGATTAATCTTTTGTATTTCTAGAAATATCGCCAATGATGTACTACATCCAACTTAATACCATGACACTATTGCTAAAATATAGAAATAAATATCTGTTTCAAATATTTTGGAAATGTTGTGACTTATTTGAATATAGTGTGAAAAATTCATAGATTTATCTTGTATCTATCACATATGTTATATTTCCCACGTCATTTATTCTTCGTTTTTATTTTCACGCTATCATTCTTAGTTTTTGTTTTCTTATTATCTTATCGTGATCCATTTAATTTTTCGGTTTTGTTGCACGTTATTTTTCGTTTCCCCCATGTAATACGAATGCTACTATGGTTGATTTTAATACACAATTTTATAATTTCAAGATTCTATATGTCTTATTTACAATATCTTAAATATCTCAATTCACTACGTTTTAAAGTGAACATAGCAGCATAGATAAATAAAAGGATACAAATTTTTTTTGCTGTATTTTTCTTTTGATCCCTTAAAGAAGATAGATTTCAGGAGATGGGCTTCGAATAAAATTTTTTTTTAAAAGGACAAATAAGTTGGGCAACCATTGATTTAAAATGTTGAAAGAAACATCGCAAAGTGCTTTTTTAAAAATGCATCTCAAAAGGTTCGTTTCATTTGACTGGTTGAAATAAAGAATGAATAAAAAGTTTTAAAAATTTTATATTGTGCAGGGAAAAAATAAATAAATAAGTAAGCTAAGAAATCATTTACAATTGACATATAAAACCAGAAAAATTAGAGCTTTAAAATAACTAGAAATGTACTGAAAATTAAATTAAATTTTAAATATTTATAGATTGCTCTTGGTTTTTTAACGAGCCATTTTTTGAGACATACCACTGCGCCGAAAAGTCAGATCAATTTTTTTCAAAAGCTTTTTATTTATTCTTCCAAATTTATTTTATCACCTTCAAAGTAATCCCCTCCGACACAATGCACTTATGCAAATTTTTTCCAATTACAATGCATGCTAAAAAGTCATTGGCAGGGATGACCTTCAAAGTTGCTAGCCGATTCACATTGAATCTTTTCAATCGACTCAAAACGGCGTCCCCGGACTATTCTTTTGAGTTTAGGGAATAGCCAGAATGTTACGGTGAATACGGGGGTTGTGGAACGATATGGGTTTCAATTTTTAAGATGTTGCCACTATTGAAATAGTCACGAAGAATCAATGCAGTGTGGCTGGAGCATTCAATGTTTCCGGAACCAATCGAGATTTGACGCGTTTTTGGCCCTAAATGGAATGGACCGATCCTTTGAAATTCCAACATCATCAGCAATATCTCTAATTTTTAAATCGACGGTTTGCAAGCATCAAAACTTTAATTTTTGGACGTGAGCTTCGTCGGTCGAGGTGAATGGTTGATTAGAGGGCTTTTCGTCTTCAACGCGTTCTCTGCCTTCTTGAACTGTTTTTAATACTACGTCTAAACATTTCTTTCGGATATAAGGAATGCTCATCGAATGCCTTCTGCAACATTCTATACGTTTCCGTAAACAAAATTAAATGCAAGTTCTTTGCTCAATTCCTTCAGATATTTCAAAAATCAGTTTTAGTGTCTCACAAAGCTAAGCGTAACTCAAACACTAATGACTATTTTGACGTGAAATTTCACACAGATGTCAAGGACAGTGCCAGTAGCTTAAAAAAAAAAAAAGAAAAAAAAATGAAATTCCATAAACCTCGAGAATTTTAAATTGAATCTAATTTTTGGACACAGTAGTATTTAAAAATGTTCAAATTTGAATTTTTTTAAAAATGCTTTTCTCTTTAAAAACATTAAAAAATTATAAATCGTAACTTGTAAATGTGATGAATTTTAAAACAAAAAATAATCCTTAAATTAAATCATAAACTTAAAAATATTTTTATCACTAGGCATCCTTTAGGTTACTGCTACCAACAATTCTTAAGACACAACATTGCTTGTCAATTCATTCTTAATTTCCTCTGCCAACAGCAATCTTGTATCTTTCATCCTTAAATAGTCCATGGAGCCTCGTTCCACCAGACCGCGCCAAATGAGATTAATCTATCAGGGATCGGAATAAGGCAGTGGATGTTTTTGGTCACGATATTTTATTTCCGTGCGGATGTGGAAGTTTCAGGGACGCTTTATCTGGACGCCCGGACATCGCTGGTCTTAGCTCAGCCATGTCAGGATCAGGCCGCTAAAACTCTCTCGACAAGTTCAGGAAATTTCCGGTACGATTCTAAGCTGGGAAGATTAACAAAATGCTATGAGATTAACAAAAGCAGGATGCACGTAAGGTCAGTGGTTATATACTAACAGTAACTTGTCCACAAGCCACCAGAGAAAAAAGTCCAGAATTCTTTATTGTATATTTTTGTCAATATATACGATGAAAAATTAATTATATAATATATTAAATAAATTTTTTTGGGGACTCTAATAATTTCTATACAATGATTTTTCAATGGTCATGCTTGAAAATGTCATGTTAAATAATCAAAGCTGGAAAGATTAACAAAATGTTATGAGATTAACAAAATGCAGGGATGCAAGTAAAGTCAGTGGTTTATATTCTCACAATAACTTGTTTACAATCCACTAGAGAAAAATGTCAAAAGTTCTTTACAATAAATTTTTGTTAATATAAACAATGTACAATGAATTAATGATATAATATATTAATTAATTTTTGGGGGGACTCGAATAATTTCTATTCAATGATCATGTCTGCAAATGTTATGCTAAGCAATTGAAGCTAGGAAAATAAACAAAATGCAGGAACTTCTCACAAAGTCAGTGTTTTATACACTCACAATAACTTGTCCACAGGCTGCCACCTCAAGAAATGAAATCAAAAGTTGTTTAAATTGACAAAAATATATAATAAAGAATATGCAATGAAAAATTAATGATACAATTAGATAACTAAATTAATATATATAATTAATAAATTAAATAATATGAAGATTTTTCAAAACGTTCGCTAATGTTTTCTAATAACAATACAGTTTATATTCTTGTAGCAATCCTTACATTCTTGTAATCGTTTTACCTTAAGTAGTTTGTAATTGGACGAGAACAAACTATTTAAGGTAAAAAGAATCTTGCACCAAGGTTGTAATAACACAATTCCATAAACCAGATGCATACCCACCTATTCAGTTCTCGTACGATTCGTCATTCTACTATCTCTGCAAGAAGGTTCTTAATTCAACGTATCCGGATGCAACGTCTTCTATTTCACCTGAAAAGAATTTCCAACTTTATATTATTATGCAATTTCTAGGTATATCATATCTCTTCTAGAATTTTGTGAACTTGGTGCTGATTAATCATAAGTCTTCAAAAACTTTTAAGTTATTGTCACTTTAGACATTGTGCTCATAATACAATAATAAAAACTTTACAGCAATAAATATCGCTTTCAAACTAATTACTATGACAACCTATTCTTACAATATAATCAAGGTATCGGTAATTATTTTATGCATATCACAAAGAATAAACTCTATTCCTAAAACATGTTGTTCTTTTTCAATTTTTGACTCATGGGAAGTTCTAAAATTTAAAAAGATATATTATTGGTTTTTGTACACAGAGTTTCTTTCAGATCTATTAAAAATACCACACAGATCTATATATTCAGATCTATTATAAGTAGGTGAATTGCATTCAAAATCTATAAATAATTTATGGTGGCATGTTTTATAGCAACCATGTCTATGTTTAATTTTAATATATAGCAACGATATTTGTAGTCGTTGCATTTTTATTTTTCAAAGGAATTTTATATGGTATATGACACTTTAAAATGTACTTTTAATATGAGCTAAATATTTTTCGTGCTGCATTTTTTTTATCTATTTATTAAATAGTTGATTAAAAAGTGTATCCGCGTGTCCTTGAAATATTTGCATTTTTACAAAAATTGCAATTTTTTTATTAAAATCATCAAATGAGTAGGGTTAAATGAATCAAAAACGTTAAGTTATTGATTCTTTTTTGATTGTGGGAATGGGAGTTGTGATTAAGATATTTATTTTTATTTTGTAAAATTATTCTGGGAGAAATTATATTACTCACATTTATTTTTCTTTTTATTATTATTATTTTTTTTTAATGTATATGCCATTTTTAGTTAATATCTCTAAATTGAAAATCGTTGCAATAAACTTATAATTTATTATTGATGTTTTCTTGTTTGCTGTTACGCAACATTGAAATATTAGTTTTTATATTTAAATATATTTTAAATAGTTTAATTTTGCTGTAAGTATTTTAACAACAATTTTTTATGCCATTTTTTAACTAATGTCTGTAAACTGAAAATCGTAGCTTTAACTTCTTAAATCTATAATTGATGCTTTCTTGCTTGCTGTTACGCAACATTAAAATATTAGATTATTAGTTTTTATGCTTAAATTCATTTTAAATAGTTTAATTTTGCTGTAAGTGTTTTAACACCAATGGTTTATGCCCTATTTTAGCTAATACCTCTAAATTGAAAATCGTAGCCTCAAACTTTTAAAATTTATTATTGATGCTTTCTTGTTTGCTGTTACGTAACATTTAAATATTAATTTTTATGTTTACATTTACTTTAAATTTTGTTAATTAAACTTTGCTGTAAGTATTTTGTTTCAAGATGAAGAAAATATAAATTAATATACATGTGTATAATTAGTACAAGTAAATCGAATTTTTCATTTATAAATTGGATATATTAGAAATTCTAAATGATGATGAAATTTTGCTTAAATAGTAATAGTTCGATTGCTCATAGTTATTGAAGCTGTTAAGACATTTGTAATGCATAGAATTTTTTTGTTATTATAGATTTGTATAAGAAAATTTAATCAAATAGATAATTTAAAGATGTTTAAACATGTATTTGATTTTTTGATTTATTTTTAAAATCAATAATTTATCTAAATTTTATTAAAATCATAATAATATTCTGTACAAACAGTGAGCGAATCAGTCCATCAAACAGTGAATTGATCCGAATCAGTCCATCAATCAATGAATTGATACGAATCAGTCCGTAAAAGTGTGAACCGAAGAAAGAACTCGAATCATTATAGAATTGTCTAATAATACATCAAACAGTGAACCAAAGAGTAGATCTAGCGATGAAAGGATCCGAATTAGTATTGAATCAAAATTCTTAATAATTCTAATTAATTAGAGAATTCTTAGAAATTTCAAGTTGTAATCATATATAAAAGGCATAGATACATTAGAGACTATTGTGGTCTTTTGGACAAACTTACAAATTATGTAGTTTTCTATTTGTTTATTATATCAAAATATTCTAATAAATAAAGATTATGATTACTACTTTTTTAAAACAAAAATCGGTACTTACGTATTAACGGTACCTTTGCGACAGTTGCGCCAATAAAGAGCACACGCGCCAACCGCAGCTACAGATTTGGCGGTTTTTAGTGGCGCCAATCTACACTTAAAATTTTTGTTCCAAATAATAAAATATATAAAAGACTTCATTTAAAATCAAAACACTTTAATCAATTTCCACAAATGCAATCTGGTCCACCGACCTTCTTTTGGTTTATTCTCCACATCCAAGACGCATAATTCACGCATGTAATTGTTCCAATCTATAACAGTTTTATCCGATAAATCAAGTTGCTTTTCACAAAATTTACTCGACGTCAACTCCTCGCACCAGCAGTATATGAATCTCAAAGCTGTACAAAATGGAATTCTGCTTCCCTCAAAGCAGTTGTCTTTTCGGAATCCCACACGATGAGCACACTGACTGAAATTGCATTTCCAAAACTTACGTACACCAAAATAAAGTTTCATGTCATGGGAATTAGGACATTTTCGTTGTTTTGGTAAAATATTTCGCTCCTGAAAAATAAAATTGCATCTTGTTCTGTTTCTGGCAAATCCCAAATACGCATTTTCGTAGCACTATAAAATGGCGTCAAAACTCAGCTAATCTGCAGCCGTTATAATGGCGCCAGTTAAAACCGCCAAATCTGTAGCTGTTAGATTGGCGACACTTAAAAACCGCCAAGTCTGTCGCCAAGGTACCGTTAATACGTAAGTACCCAAAAATCATTTAAAATTACATGAAAAGATTTAGAAAATAACATAATGATGACGCATAATATTTGATTTCGAATATTGAAACAGCTGCCACAAATTCTTTTTTTTTTTACAAATAACCTAAGAAGTAATATATAGTAAAAAAAAAATTACATGATTCAGAAATTTTATGTTTATACTTTTGGTTAATAGAATAAATATATTTATATTCAGTTCGACCTTGAAAAATGCTGTCATTCTGTTTAACTATCTTTTTCCTTTATTTTGGTTTCTTGACATACTAATTCATTTTCTGTCCAAACTAAACACGAGACGCTTCTATGTTGCTGTTCCTCTTTTTTCGACTTGTGTTTATTATTGGGCGAGCCAATTGTGCCAAAGTATCTGATTTCTTTTCTTATGAAAATATTTGCCATAAATCATAACATTGTCACACATAATTCAGTAGCGTGTAGATTTTAATTAACTCGTGGAATATAAAGTTGTTTTTAAAAAACGATATTTTTATTATAATTTATTTATTTAAATTATAATAAAAATATTGTTATTATAATTATTTATTTTTTATTATAATTTTTATTTTTATTAACTTTCATTTATAATGCAAAAAATGTTTTAAAACAGAACTTCTGTTTATGGAATTGATTTTCATTTCAAATTAATATCTAGTAAACGACAATTTGAATTATTTTTTTTTTTTTTTTGCAATATTTGTTTCCGAATTGTGTTCGAAACTATTAAAATATAAAGTTAAAAAAACCAGTTCAATTAATGCATGAGTATGTCACATTTTTTGTTCTTTATTTTTCGTGTCTATTTTATATATATCTTTTGGCATAGTAAATATTTTTTTGTCTATATATATTATTAAATAGTAAGTTTTAAATATAAAATAGTTAATACAATGCAAAAAGTAAACAATATAAAAATGTTTTAAAACAAGGCTTCTGTTTATGGAACTGATTTATATTTCAAATTAATATTTCAGCAAACGACAATTTGAATTATTTTTTTACAATATTTGTTTCCGAATTGTGTTCGAAACTATTAAAATATAAAATAAAAGTTCAATTAATGCATGGGTATGTTACTTTTTCTTTATTAATTTTTGCCTATTTTGTATGTATCTTTTTGGCATAGTATATATTTTTATCCATACATATGTATATTAATATTAAATTTTAAATATAAAATTGTAAATTTAAAATAGTAAATACAATGCAAAAATATAAAAATGTTTTAAAACAAGATTTCTGCTTATGGAATCAATTTTTATTTCTATTTCATATTACAAAAAGAACAATTTGAATTTTTAAAAAATATTTGTTTTCGAATTGTGTTCGAAATTCGAATAAGACTGGTTAATTACCGTCTTATACTTGGTTTTCATGGAAAAAAAACTATTTTGATGTTTGATAATTGTTCTACTTAATAATTTTTTACTGTGCATTTTTATAAACAAATAAATATTTCTAAATAAATTTTACAATCGAATTTTTAATTTATTAACATGATTTTTTTTTGCTGATTTAAAAAAAAAAAAAAAATAATCTGATTTACTTATATTTATTATCTGTCAACATAAAGACTAAAGTTATAAAATACCAGCTCGAAATTTTGTGTATTATCACAGAAACATCAATGTTACATACATTTTTTCAAGGGCACCTTTGAAGAACAATCCTTAATTAAAGGAACAATATTTTTACAAATTTTTTTTTTAATGTATCAATTTTTAGAAAAATTTTGAGCATGGTGGGATTAATTATTTAGATTAAAAGTTTTGAAAACTAAAATAAAACATTTGATTTTTAGTAATATTATGCAACAAATAAAAATTTCGTTCTGAAAATATTGCTTGTGAAAAAAAAATTATTTTCCATGACATTTTTATTACATTTCGCATGTATGAATGTTCTTTTTTTTTTTTCTTTGTTTATAACACTTTTAATCCATAAATAAATCAGTTGTGGTCATTTTTTACTTCCATTGAAAATTTTCTTATGCTTTTTTATTTTATTCACTCGATATAATTTATCACTGATATAATTTATTATATCGTGAATAATATAAATAAATATTATGAATACCAAGAATAAAGAACAACATTTTTCACTTTTATGATGATTTTTCGCCTGATTTAATCTATTATCCTATTTTGTATGTCATGAAAAAGTTTTAATATTGTTCTTGTTCTTAAATTGATAAAGAAAAATTCTTCAGTGTAGAAAAGTAAAAACTTCTTCTCATAATTTTTAGACTTATTATTTATAAGATCTGTTTTTTTTATTTGACAAATTTTTCATTTTTATTATATCTTTAATTTTTATTTTATATTTGTAGAGTGCAAGTTGGGCAATCAGATTGTAACTGGGTATGGTTGATCGCGAAATATACTTCCCTCTCGGATGAGAGTCTGTAAGCTAATTAATATGCAGAGTTGCGCTAAATATATATCCTGTCGGAGGGAGAGATTGTACACCAACTAAACGTTTCTCATCGGGATAGCAGCCTTGCGCTCTACTTCTTCTCAGGTGAGAGTCTCGAAGCCGATTGACCATTTTTCATGAAAGCTACCGGGAGCGCTCTTGCTAGGAGTAAGCACACGTTACATATTTAATTTTTGGATCGTTTTAATGAAAGTGTAGTACAAGTAGAATAATTAGTGGAAAATATTTAATATAGAAAATTTCAAATTAAGAATGCTTTTTTTTTAATTACAATTGAACATATATTTTTAATCAAAAGTATTTAGATTAAAAGTAGGACTGTGTATTCCAATGCTAAGTGTTATACGTTTTGTATGAGTTCTTTAATTTTTCCAAGGCACTTTTGAATTTTTTCAATTTTATTTAAAACACACTTTATAGATTATGGGATTTTAATACACCTTAAAAACTGCGTTTTTACAATATATTTATAGATGTACTTTTTAAGGAACGCATTATTTGCTTTTTTTAGTATTTAAAATGCCTTTTTATAACTCGTTAAGTTTTTATCTTTTTTTTTAAATTGTTAGCAACGAATTTCAATTTTACTCTTGATAAGATCTATAAGAGTGAGAGTTTTCAAAAATGACTTACAGGAAAATTCTGGATGTTCTTAACCAAACAATCGTAGATGCAAATTTATGTGACAGGCCAAGAATTTAATTATATTAATTTATTTAAGAATGCAAAATAACGTAATAATAATATATGTATGAATAATAAACTTATAAAATTTATGTGTATATACCTCTAATAAAATCGTAACAACAATAGTTTGAAAACATTATTCATCAGTTTATTGCCATTCCTTTTTGAAATAATCCAGTCTTTCCTGTATATATGTTAGACTTATTATGTTGTAAATATTCATTAAAGTATATTTCAGGCATTTAATATGTTCTAATAGAACAATAGTAGAATATTAATCTTAATTATATTTAAGTCATTCAGAGTTTATAAGTAATTTAAGGTTTATTTTTTTCCAAAATACGAACAATGGGAGTTTTTTTTTTCATTTAAAGCTAAGCTTTATTTAAACATGTTAATTTTCATTAATTATTAGCTTTATTATTAGATTATTTTTGTTTTTAATGTCATCTTAGTTTTATATCATAGATAAATGCATTACGTATTATACATTTTTTTAATTGGATGCGTTACAAGCTTTATTATTTAAGAAAAATTCGATTCCAAATAATTGAAATTAACATTAAAACAGTTATTATAATATTTAAAAAAAGAAGAAATAAGGAATTCCTCTAATTAATCTAATGTAGCCCTAAAGAAATTGGCGAAACTTTCTGGATTGCAAGATTGGCAACTTTTCGGGGTTACAGGATTCTAGATTTCAACGATTTTTTTATTAAAAGAAAAGCAGCCCGAGTTATACCAAAATTTAAATGTGAAAATTATTTCATTTTGATTAAAAAATGTATAAATGCAGCATCGATTAATTAACAATTTGAATTCATTATTAAAATAAATTCACAAATTTAAAAACAAAATGGTTGAAATCTAGAGAATCATGTACCCCTGAGGAAGTCGCCAATCTTGCAATCTGGGATGTTTCACGTCAATGTCCCGCCAACTTCTTTAGGGTTATTCTAGTTTAGTTAGAGTAATTCATTATTTCTTCTTTTTCAAACAATATAATGACTGTTGATAATGTTAATATTTTAAAAAAAAAAATAAAGTCGCATAAATTTTTTTTTAAATATGCTTTTTTAATATTCTAATTATTTTCTTATATTATCTGAATAGAGTTAAGAATTATCGGAATAATTTTCTTATTAAATAAAATTTGGATTGAAATATATATAATATAGGAGGAAATAATTTATTTTAAACATAATCATTAGAATAACCATTTTTTTTGTTCCTTGTATAATAAAGATTTTTTTTTGATTAAAAATATAGTTAATTAAAAAAAATATCGCTTTATTTTCAAATAATTATATAAAAGTGTTTTTAATTGTTTAGAGTGTTTTACAAAAGGTGTTTATTGTAATGATACAAAATTACTGCTGATTAGAGTATTTAACTTTTATATAACATATCCATTCGTATTCTTTACTGGTTGATAGGCATAAATGATATTTTCATTTATCTTTTTCTATGTAGTTTCAACAAAATGAATTTATGAAATTTTATTTCAGAAACGTAAAAATAAATATTTTGAATGTTTCTGAAAGTTAGAAATATATATATCAAACAATTTTTAGTATTAAAGGCTTCAATTTTAAACACCAAATTTAAATGCATTTAAAATGCATTCTACTTTTATTTTTAAAAATATTAATAATTTTTTTTATTAATTAATGTGGTATTTCTTGTATTTCTTTAATAATGATCAGTTTGGGATAAAAATTAATTACTGAGAATATTTCATTAAAACTTCATTTTAAAAATTTAGAATGTAATAAAATGTAACATTAAACATTTTCACTTGCAGATTGAACAGCTATTGCCAATGAAATAAATAGGTTTTTTTAAAACCCCTCATTTATAATTTGCTAAGAATAACTACTTATTATCCAAATTTAGTATTTTTTTTTTTTTCTGATTGATTACTGTTAAATACAAAAATACCACTTTAATTAGTAAAAAAATAAATCTTGATAAAAATAATTTAAAAAAAAAACCTCATTTATAATTTGCTTATTTATTTCATTGACAAGTAGCTGTTTATATACACCAGTGAAAAACATTCAATATTAAATTTTATTGCTTTCTAAATTTTTTAAAAAGCCCCTTCATTAAATTTATATATATATATATAATATAATAAATTTTATTATTTTCTAAATTTTTTTTTTAAAAAACTGTTCACTATAAATACATAATATAAACATAATTTTCAAACTTAATCACATATAAATTATTCATTATTTAATGCAAAAATATTTCAATTTAAATATTTCTAGAAATATTTTCCCATCACAATAAAATTTTCACTAAACGCGATATCGCTACAAATCGGTGAACGAGACAATTGTCTGGTATTAAATTTATTGAAAGAAATCGAATTTTTCTTCAACGCTGATATATAACTTTCATGTTATTTTTCGATAAAGTAAAAACAATTTTTTATATTTTTACTGAAATCATTGCTGAGTTAGGAAATAAATCTTCTAAATTTTTCTTCTTGAACGTCATTGAATTAGATTCAGAATTCACCGATAAAATAGAAGCAATTTATCAATCCAGTCATCTAAAAGTTGTTAAAATCATAGCAAATAACACTATTGAAAAGTTCCTATAAAAATGAACAAAAAGATATTTTTACACGACTTCAAATGAGATATGGCTTCATCAACTGTTAATAAAAACATTATCATTACATTTTTGATTGCTTTCTTTTAACATCAAATTAAATAAATTTTACCTCATAATTTTTATTTTAATGTATAAAGCAGTTATTTTAATTATTAGGAACACAATTATTGATAATGGACGCAAATATGATAAAAAATATACATTAGTCTTTTTTTTTATTTGTAACATAAGAACCATTTTTCAATTCTATATTGCTTTTTAAAAATTTTTTTGTTTATATAAAGATTTATTACCCATAAAATATATGGGTATTATTTTCTGAAAAGGGTCCGCGGCTTCCTTCACCAATTTCAATTTCTTTTAAACTTCTTTCAACCAGCTTTTTTAAAAATAACTTTATTTTAAACTTTTTCAATAACTTTTCTTTTAAACTTCTTTTTTTTTCTTTTAAACTTCTTTCAATAACTTTTCTTTTAAACTTCTTTCAATAACTTTTATTAAACTTTAAAGAATTTTTTAAATTTCTTTCAGGAGTATTTTTAAAATTTCTTTCATGAGCTTTTCATTAATAATATTTATTTAAATTTCATTCTTTTTTTATACATAATATTTATTTAAAAAACTGAATAATAAATTAAATAATGCAGTAAAAAAATTCAGTATAAAAATTAATGTAAATTATTCTAAAAAAAAAAAGATCGTCTGGTGAAACCAAGACAATTTTATTTCAAAATGAAAATGAGATGTAAAAAAAAATAATCGTTTGGAAATATGTAGTTTATTTTTTATTTTTATTTATTTTATTTTATTTATTTTTTATTATTATTATTTTCTATTTTGAGTTTGCTTTTATGCTTTTGTATTAAATTCTAAATTTTATCAGCAACTTGTAAATTGGCCCATCTAACTACAATCTTCTTTTTTTTTTTTTTTATTTGTTCAGATTAATTCTAATTGCTTTCATCGCTTTTTTTTTTTACATTTAAAGATATTATTATTTTTCTCCAATTTTTGTGTAATTAAATAATTTTTAAAAATTCATAAGACAATTATTTTAATGTTTTCCTATATTGCCTTTTTAGATGTGGTAAAGTCTTTTAGGAAGTTAATAGCAGACTTTTATGTTTTTATTTACAATAGTTTATGATACATTTATGTCTAATAATTAAAATTTTATTTTTCAATTAAATTTTTTTCATTACTATTTGTAAAGAAAATTTTCTAAAATAGTAACTACTTGAACTAAAATTAAAATTCGTTCGTTTTCCAACGGAAATATAATTTTTATTGATAAATTTAGGTATTCATAAATTATTGTAAAATTCTTTTTTAATATATCCTTTCCTGCCTGAATGGCCATGTTATCCTGGTAAGTTTGATGCAATTTATCGTGCATCGGCAGCAAATTCAATAACAATAATAAAATCACGTATATGAGAACTTCAACATACAATCAAAGTTTCAACATTAATTGAATTCTAATAGTATTTTAACTGGAAATTACCGCTGGCAACGCGAACGAGTAGAGTACCAACAGGGGAAATACCCCAAAACCTCCTCATCTTAATTAATAAATATGCTTGGAATTATAATAGGCTGCTTAATTAGTGTTAGTAAAAAACTAAAAGATTAAAGTTTCTAAAATTAATGTATGGTACTCAAAAAAAAAAAAAGAAAAAATACTATTTAAAAAGTAAGATAAAAAAAAAAAAAAGAATTTAAATGTTCAAGTTTTAAATTCGGTAATTGACCAGTTGTCGATGCCATAGAATTTTGCAAAACGTAAACAACCCCCCAACCCGTTGCTTACTAAACACTGATTGGAGAATTATGCTGAATCATGGGAGCCAATAGGAGCATCTGAAATAAAAATATTAAACCAGTCCCGTCAAAGAGCGATCACAGAACCTGTGATTATTTTCCAAATTTTATAATTTTTATTTGATTTTCATTTATAGTTTTTGTTTGATTTTCAAGTTTTATAATTTTTATTTTTATTTTTATAAATATCTGCCTTTTATTTTCTAAAAAAAAAAAGTAAAAAGCGAACGAAAATAAAAACCTAACTATTTTGGAAATTATAATGAATTTAAATACGCACAACGTAGCAATAAAAAGGGAATAGAAAAGGAACAGAGTTCTGATCTGAACCCTCCCATCTAGTATTTTTAGTACCCCTAACCTTTTATTTTATCTAATTTAAACGAAACTCCCTTCAATACTATTACCAATACTGCTTTTGTTTACACCTTCCACCAAAGAATGTAATTCTCTTACCAACTTATCAAAACAAAGCTATTCTTGCTTCGCTTGAAAAAGTTTTTAATTTAATATATAACTTTAACGTAATTTTTATTTATTTCATGAAAACTAAATATTTCAAAAATGCATAAATAACTTCAAATATTTAAATTTATTTGAAAATCTAAATAAAAGCTTTTTATATCATAAAGTTGCAAATTTATTTTTCACGCTTTATGCTTGAAGTAATTTCCATTGGGTCTTTCTTATTAAGGAAAGTCTCACTATCCTGCTGACATCAGCCTTAATCTTTTCACGTTTTTCGATCTGTGGCCAAAACTGATGCTCACTTTGGGATCAGGAAACTCTCTTTCATCTCTTTGTTTCACTTGATGCCTGGAAAACAGTTCTCTTGTTTTGCAAAATAAGCATCTTAATGCACATGGAAAAAGCGAAAGTATAATTTATAACTAAAAATAATCGGGATATTTGTATACAAATAAATATTTCTTGCACATCATAGGGGTATTACCTGAAATATAATTGTCAATATTTGAATACATAATATAAATTTTAGTTTTAAGATTCATTAAAAATTTGTTTGACATCGGTGCAGGTCGTGTTCCTCTCATGTATACTACGGAAAGTTCACTGATATATGATGAAAGGAGAATATTACCTTCAGATAAAACTAGGGATATGTATGTATCCAAATTGTTGATTTCCTATCCTACTTGGTAACATTTTAGATTGAATTAGAAGTGTAATCTCATGGTTGAAGATTAAAGGGGCATTTTACCCCATAGGAAGAGTCTGACTTGGCTCGTGACGCTGACTTTTTAATTGCACAATTTTTTAATTACAATTGCAACCATTACAATATTAACAATTACAATTGTTATTACAAATTTATAAATATTCAGTATCATTACAATATAAATAAATAAACTTACTATCATTACAATATTAATAAATGCAATTTCTACCATTAAAATATTTATATTTACAATGGAATATCGAACCTTTATTGCAATGATTGCTATGCTTGCATTAACGAGCAAATTAAATAGATAATATAACCTTAAAAAATTAAGCATTTAAATTTTCCTGCAATTTTCTTAAAGATTTTAAGAAAATACTAAAAATGTAAACGTTCTTTTATTAAAAAAAAAGTTCAATTTCTTAAAGGGATACGAGAATTTTTTGTAAAATTTTAATTTATAAAAAACATAACAATTTTTTTTCCCATCAAATTGCTTATATGGAAGTAGTGCAATAGAAATGTGTCAAAACACCTTTTTCATGCATTTATTTTTAAATGAATGCAACTTCTTATCCATTATTACTGTTATTTTACTGTAGTTACATATTATCACTCAATTTTATTTCTTATCTTTCAAATACGCCCCAAAAAAAATATTGATTCTATTTTCACGTAACAAATTTCACTATGAAATCACTGACTTTATTTTCGATAACATCACTCATTAAATGAGTAAAATGCTTTATAAATTTTCAAACACTCTCAAAGCCGTTTTTCTAAAATGGAAGAGAAATGACTGAATATAAAATAGCCCTTCAAATGTTTCGGTTATTTTTATCGCTAAAGAAAAATTGTTGCTAAGACTTATAAATAATTCGAAACGATTGGCTCTTTTCCGGACATGCAACTGACCAATCAGATTCAAGCAAAAAACATGCAAATTCTGATTTTGGGTTGATGGTTTTCACCATTGCCGTAAAACAGAAATATGTGTTAAAATTTTGTAAATTTATCGTTTTCGTTCTTTTAAAAAAATTAGAATTTGAAAACAATAAGCAAGTCAAAATTTGAATAATCGTTTGCTTTTTTTTTATCCAGCAATATTGATTCATACAAAGCAATATTTGTTAATTTTCAAATATAAAAATACGATGCATTTGAGAGGCTAAAAATTTTTCTGATTTTATCTCAATGTTTATCTAACGCAATAAGCAGAAATTATGATTAATTTCCAATTAACTTTTAATATAATAAAAAATCTAATAGCGTTTATTTAAGTTATTGATGACTATTAGAACGCTAATATTACTACCGCTTTTTTAAATAAATTTTAGACATTTCATAATGTTTGATTTGTTTTCGTAACATAGTTACATCGCTTGTTGCTTATTTACATTACGTAATTAATTCAGCACATTACATGAATAAAGCGCATGTTTGTTCAGGTTAAAAATTTAAAACAAAACATTTTTATGTAGTTTTTCTTATTACGATATTTTTTTTTGTCCGTTTCATGTATTCGGGTGGCCCTTCAAATGTGCTCTGGCTTTTTATACCATTAAAGCTTCAGGTTCGAATTAGCGGTGGCATGAATGTTTGCTAATGGTTAAATCTACGTTGAACTGTAGGTTCCGGTCTAAACTTAATCAGATTCCAAAGTGTGCAAAAAATGAATGTAGAGCGAGTAACCAAATTGAGTAATCGGTTTTTATACACACTTTAGCGAAAAGAATGTCTACTATGGAATGCTTGTCCTAAAATACTTGGCACCGTTTTGGCGAAGTTTAGCAGACTTCTCATGGTGCAAGGCTGTATCTGATGAGTGAAAAGTGACTTTTTGACTCCAAATTTTGCTCGTTCATGAATTTGAAAACATATAAATTTTAACCTATTAAGTGTATATTAAAGTATTTCTAGATACTGAATTTTGATTGAAAAGGTAGATTAATTTCATTGTTTCCATTCATAATCTGATTCCATTAAATGTATATCCAACATTCTATAAGACAAAAAATTATGATTTTTTCAATTAATTTTTTTAATTAATAAAAAGTCATTTTTATGTTTGAGTTAAATAAAGTTACCATCAGATGTCTTTACAATGTCTAAACTCGTTTATAATTTTGAAAAAGTAGTGATTGTAATGGAGTCAGCTAATCTTGTTCGAACCAGGGTGCTACTGCATGATAGCTGCTAATTCATCACATGACCAAATTAATGCCAAGAAGGCTTAAAATTCAACATTCGGAGCCTGTGATTTAACAGCAAAATTTTGTAACCTAATTTTTTGTTCGTTTGCCAAACTTGTGGCTAGTGGTTCTGAGTTTAGTAGATTAGATCAACTATCGAGGTATCCTAGAGATCAGCTATCGAGCATGCAAAGTTTGTGAGATTGGATTCTGTTAAAATGTTGTATTCAGCACTAATAGAAACCTCTAAAATTGCTATGTAAATGTCTGTGCAGCGAAAATCTTAGAGTTATTCTCCCGTAAGACATTCGGATGCTTCATACACCTCTTAGCGAAGGTTGTCAGAATGTCGATGCATCTCCATCCATGATTACCTGTATTTTATTATAAGGCCCTCGTCCTAGTCCGTGCAGAATAGCTCCACTGTAGGCCATCTTTGTCTTTAAAAATGACTCAAAATTGATGTTATCTTTAAATTAAATTGGGGTAAAAATGTGGATGTTGCTTTAAATAAAATTCTAATTTAAGGGTCAAGGATTTTTAATTAATTTATTTTTTATATTTAATTTTTTTTATATGTGCTCATTCATTTTTTTTATCAAAATTAATTTTATCCAAGATTTCAATATATTTTTGGATGTGATGATAGGGTTAACTTAATTCGAATTTTTAATATTCTTAAATAGTGGAAGTCCTGATTTACTCGAATTACGGATTAGTTTTTCATTTTTAAGATACTAGCATTTTTTTCAATGTTATCACGGCATTTCCACAAATTTTCGGTATTTTGAAGAAATGGCAGAAAACAATAAGCATTGTTTATTATCGATTACGACAGGAAATAAGACTTCCGACTTTTTGAACTACTTTAGTAACCTACATTTATTTATTGGAAATTTCTTTAGTGAGGAAGATGAAGAGGAAAACAAGAGAATTCCGTTTTAAGAGTAATTTTGATTACTATTCAATGTCAAGAGAAAAATGTTATATTTCATATCTCAACTTAATCAATCAGAAATTTTCTAAAAATTCGAAATTTTATTTAGTAATTATTTCGTTTGCAGTAGAATTCGTTTATAGTTTCGTATTCGTAGCGAAAGACATATTGTTTTGTTTAAATTTCATTACAAGATAGATATCTTTTTGGTATGGGCTAAATAGGCAAACTATTCAACACATTTTCATGTTATTTTTACGCATAATATATTTGCATGTTAATTACCACAACGTGTCACATTTACTCCGCAACATATTACTCTTACAACATGTCACATTAACATGTTACTCCGCAACATGTCACATTAACATATTACTCTACAACACGTTATATTAACATGTTACTTCGCAACACGTTACATCAACAACTTACTAAACAACGTTTCCTTAAGTTACTCCACAACAAGTTACATTAACAAGTTTTCTGCATAACACGTTACATTAATGAGTCATTCACACATTAACGCATTACATTAATATATTATTCATTCCACAACACATTACATTAAAACACTTACATTAAAACACCACATAATATGCTACTTTATAACACATTACACCAGCTTATTACTCCACTTAACATATTAATTCAACAATTACTATAATGCACCACAATTTTAGTTTCACATTTTAAGAAATCTTTGTTCAGAAAATCCAAGGAGATAATTCCTAATCTCTCCGAAGATGGACAAGAGTTGATGACATTTCTTCTACATAAATAATGAAAATAATTTAAATCTTTGGTAACTTTTCGAGAATAATAAAAAATGTTAACCTGCATTTTTAGAATTCATTTAAGTATTATAATTTTATTATAATACTAGGCTTCAAAATTTAAAAATATTAGGCTTATACAAGATATTTTTTATTCCATGAAGATTTTTATAAAATCCTTTTTTTTGTCTATAAATTAATAAGTACAAAAAAAAGACAAAAAGTTAGTTTAAAATTTAAACATTTTCCTCCCAAAGTCATTTATTAAAATTCAGTAAGAGCAATCCTAACATTTTTCCCATAGAAAATAACAAGTATATATAATAATTTGATCATTCAGTATAGTTTGGTATTATACTAAAATATCTAAAATATATCTTAAAATATCTACTGTTTTTCAGTTACAGCAAGATAGTGAAGCCATTTTGTTCACATCTGTTTTATTTATTTTATTGAAGCCCAATACAAAAATTCTGTAATGTCTATAATTCTTGGATCACACTTTATCTCACATTTGAATCCAAAATTTGCAAGCAAAATAAAATTCTCAACCAAACCGTTTTATAAATAATAAAAACCCAACAATATTTTTAACTTATAAATCAAGAAATCCACGAAGCAATTTATTTGAATTATCAAAATTAAACATCGTCTTTCAAAGCCTTTGTTATTTAATCTTATAAGAAAACAGCTCTCTTAAAAACAATCGTAAAAATCCTTTTTATAAATATTCATTCGATAAAAAAATGGTACAACAAAATTCGATAAAAACTCTCCATAAACTGAACTTCAGTACATAACATGAGTGGTCTTAGACGGATGTAGGTCCACATTAAAATGCAGTTCACGAATAAAACCCTTCTATTTTACTCAAGGCAAATTGTTCATGCTTCTGACTTCAAAAACAAAGCGCATCTGGCAACATAAAAAAAAGACACCAGCGTGACTATTCTAGTATAACATCCTCCGTTGTCAAGGTTACGTTTAACGATTAAAAACAATATTTTTTCCAATTGTTTTTATATTATTTTCTGTCTGTATTGTTATCATTATATTTGAATATATTTTTTTATTATTGTTAAATAGTAAACCTCTTTTTATTTATTATAGTATTTGTTAAATAATAAAGTTCAGAATTTGATAATAATAAGATTATATTTTTAAAGCATACATAGTTTAAGAAATAAAAACCAAAATCTTCTGATTTAGAACTCAAAATATTTATCCTTTTAAGAAGCTTGATTTATTAGTTTAGTTTCTGAATCATTATATATGTTTTTGAATGTGTTTGGGAGTTGTTTTTCTTCAAAACTGAATTTTCTTATATGAATCCAACTTTATTTAAAGGATTTCATAAAAAAAACCAACCATTATAACATGGATTCATTTTTTTTTTTTGTGAACTAATAAGTTTGAATAGGCATAACTATTTCGGGAAAAAAATGATTAATCTGAAATTTTAAAAAAGGAAAAAATTAAAAAAACGTTTTTTTCTGATTAATTTATTGGACGAAGTTTTTAAACTTCCTTAAAATTACAAAAAATGACATTAGTGACAATTTTCGTAATAATAAACATTCTAATTTTATGTATGTAATAGAAATCTCATTGTTGTTCGTGGTATTATTTTATATAACTTCAAATCTTTGAAATAATCATACAATGTAGTTCTCGTTATGCCTTACTTTTAGTAATTAACTGCCCAACAATTCATTCACAATCCTAATAAAATAAAAAATGTAAGGATTTAGGGAAGAACGTTCGTATTGTGTAGTAAAACATTTCTACGAAGACATAGGTTTTTAATTAAAGGACACAAATCTATTTTAAAAAGTTTCCTCTTAAATACGAAACAAAGAAAATAATATGATTACTGAAAGTTTTTCAACAAATATTAGGTAAGTTTTATGTAGTTTACCCAATATTAAAAGGCCCACTGTAAATTATATTCGTTAAATTTTATTTTTAAAAAATAATGAATAATATTTTAAATGCTTATTGTTAGCTAAGAATCTCTTATGTAAAATTTGATTGTAAAAATCTGTTCTATCTGTATTTGTTCTATTTCATTAAAAATATTTCAAAGCAAATTAAGAATAATGAAAAGGCTTAAAAATTTTTGAATTCATTTTAAATTGATATAAATATGTCTATCATTTAATTTCCTAACTGTTTTGTAAAGAATGAAGGAAAGAAATAAATTAAAATTTTATTCTCTAATTAGCAAAAGAATACCACTTTATGGAAAATGTTTTCAATGCTTATTGTTTAGTTTAGCTAAGAATCTCTTATGGAAAATTTGAATGCAAAAATTTTTTTATACAATTGTTCAATTTTATTAAAAAGTATTTCAAAGCAAATTAAGAAAATTTAAAAGATTTACAAATTTTTGAATTCATTTTAAATTTATATAATTATGTCACCTGACGTTTGATTTACTAATTGTTTTGTAAAGAACACCTCGTAAATAAAAGAACGAAAGAAAAATAAAAAAAAGAATTCTCTAAATAATTTGCAATAAATAGAGTTTTATTCTCTAATAAAAGCAAAAATAATTAGCAAAAAATAAAGGAACGAAATAATTCCACTTACAAATTCCCACTTACAAATAAAGGAAAGAAATAACATTAGAGAATAAAATTTGAATTTTAATTAGCAAAAAAGAATCCCACTTGCAAACTCGTAAAAAAAGGAACGAAATAACGATAAAATTTAAATTTTATTCACTAATTAGTAAAAAAATACCACTTAGTATTATCTGTTGATCTGACTCATCACGGGTTTTTACACTTTAACACTCTTGTTGCATTTAATGTATCATCCATGCATAGAATGCCGATCCTGGTATTATGACAAGTTGAATGGCAACATCAATAAAAGCAAACGATTTCTTTCGCGGGAAACGGCAGCTGGTATAAAGAAATCATTGTGAACTTCTGTAGAAGTTCTTTTATTCTCTGTGAAATGTTTTTTTCTGACGAAAATACGAGCGCTACGTAACCCGACGTTACGCATGTGAGCGGTGTTTCTTTTGAGTCACACATTGTAGACAAAGATCCATCAGTGTTTTGATTGATGGCGGCAAATAAATACACTCGGTTGACATATCATAAGCATTGCTGTTTTTCCGATTTCCGAACAGGAAGAAGTGGAAACAAAAAAAAAAAAAAAAAACATGTGAATGCAGCGGAAGTAGATTTGATATTGCAAATAGCGTAGCATTTTGTTTCAATTGCTACAGGGCTAATATAACAAGAATTGGATTTCAACATATGCTAATAATAAGCAATTAGCATCCGTTTGCAATAAGTTGATTCATTGTAGTCATATGCATAGCTATGTATAGAATTCAAAAAATAAGATTATTAAATATGTTTTTATGATGAATAAAAAATGTGTGACTTCGCAGTAAAAATTTACTCACGGTTATTTTTGTAGCCCATGAATTATGTAATGATGAATGTTTTCCTTTGGTGATTTAACAATTTCTTTACTAATAATTCTATGAATGTTATTTACATAAAATGAGAACTATGAATGCTTTTTTCAAGGTATTCAGACTTTGTACGAATTTTGTACTGTAAAATATTTTCTAACTACTCACGTTTATTTTTGTAGCACGTATATTGATAATTATGTAATGATGAATGTTTTCCATAAGTGATTTACAAGTTCATTTATGTAAATAACATTCATAGAATTATACTAAAATGAGAACTATGAATTCTTTTTAAGATATTCAGATTTTGTACGAGTTCAGTATCATAAAATAATTTCTAACTACTCACGTTTATTTTTGTAGCAGGTATATTGAGAACTACGTAATGATGAATGTTTTCCGTTAGTGATTTATAAGCTTCTTTAATAATAATTCTATGAATGTTATTTACATAAAATGAGAACTATGAATGATTTTTTTCAAGGTATTTAGACTGTATACAAGTAGTTTTTAAGTAATTTCTAAGTGGTTTGCTTAACTTAGCTATGTGAAATTAAAATTTCTGCACAAGGATTATTATTATAATTAAAAAAACCTTACAGAATAATTAGTTTTATTTATTATTATAATTAAAAATAATAATTTTATAATTATTAAAATAACAATTTAGAATAATTAATTTTAATAATAGAATAATTAATTCTTTTGATAATTAGAGAATAAAATTTGAATTTTATTATTTTTTTTTTCTTTTATTTATGAGGAGTTCTTTTCAAAACTATTAGGAATTTAATTAATTTTAATAATTCATGTTTTAATAATAATTAATTTATATTTAGGGTAAGGCTTATATATTAATTTGTAATTAGAAAATCTATGTAGAAAGTGTTATTATAAAAAAAATAGAAGAGGTAAAAATTATTAACTTGCTTATTAATTTGTAATTATAATTTTGATATCTATGGGTAACCATAACCATAAAAGTTAATTATTATAAAAAGTTATTTTTTTAATTTTAAAGTTTTATATCTATTATGTTCTGCTAAAAAAGTATAAAAAATAAATTATTCATATATATAGATATACAACTATTATTTTATTATGTTATTGTTATATATGGTTACATATATTACTATATGCTATTCTAATGTATTTTATATTAAAATGACACGAAAGCAACGTTCTATTATACATATATATATAAAATAATATAGGAAAAATTGCTTTTCGTGTTATTTTAATGTTATAAGTATGACTTTTAAAGTATCCAGAGGAGTTCATCCTGTTCTAATTTGTTTTGGAGCGCGAAGGTCGTCCTACACTTATCTGGCCTCTCAGCGAAATTTTATTTCCGTACTTAAGTTTTTGGCTTTAACAAGTGGTGTATGTGTATGCTAGAGGAAGAAAATAAAACTTTAATGTTTTGCTACTGTTACGCACTAAACAGAATGCGTCGCAATAAAATTTCTAATTCTTAATTGTTGCAGAGAAAAAGAGTAAATTTAAAATTAATTTCATTCTAAAAATAAGTGGGAAGAATATTATACGGCATAATAAAAAGAAATTAGAATTACTATATTATTTGAAGAATAAAAATATTATGAAAAAAAATAAGGTTTATTGAATGTAAAAAATTAGGTTTGCTTAGAAATTGAATAAACTTTCAAAATTAAAAAAAAAATACAGCTGTTGCCATCGAGCTAATTTTCAGACTATTCAACAAATGATTATTTCCTGTAGTAAAAAAAAGAATCATTAGCAGACTATTATTTCCTGCAGTAAAAATAAAAATTATCAGCAGACGATTATTTCTGGTTAAAAAAAAAAAGAATCAGCAACAGACGACTATTTCTTGCAGTAAAAAAAAAAAAGAATCATCAGCTGACGATTATTTCCTTTAGTAAAAAAAGAATTTTCAGCAGACGATTATTTCCTTTTTACAAAATTTTAAAACAATAAATATTAAATATTTGAATAAAATGATGGTCGGTCTGAACTGTGCTTACTACTATGAATATCAATCAGCATTGAACATAATTGCTCACTGAACTTTAACCAAATATAACCTTGTTTCTCTTTTTAATCATTTTCCGTAAAAATATATAAATAAAAATGAGTTTCGTATTACATTCTATTTATTCAAATTATTATTTTGGATTTGTGTCCATTAAATTATTATACTTTTTAAAATTTATTAATTTTTAATCAATATAATTTATGTTGGAAATAAATTTGCAAGTAAGAAATATTTAATTTAATTTTGCTTATCAAAAATCTGTTCTAATTTATCTTAAATAACATATGATGAGAAAATAAAGCTTGATACACGCCAATTTTTTACCATGTACCTAAGTTTTAATTAACTACATTATCTGAAATATTTTGTAGTTTTAGATAATTTTTTTTCTTGTTTAATATAATTAGAATTACTGACATTTTTTATGCAACTTAAAATTCACAAATTTATTTTTAAACTTAAAAAATTTAATTAATATTTTTCTGGTTTCGCTTAAACAGTGTAAATTTGCTGATTTTTTAATTTATCAAGTATTTGTGAAAGAAAAATTGAAATAAATTTATAAAAAAATCATATCAATGAGTGTTTCTAAACTTTTTTTGTATAATGTTTTTATTGTTTTAATTATAATGCTGTTTTAAAAGATAGTTTAGTTTTTACTACACATTTTTAGCATTATTTCAAACAGCAGTAGAAATCGCATGCCTATGGTTAAACTTGAATAATATGTTAAACTTATATGAAAACTTATTTGTTATTTAAGTGCAACATGGATTAAAATTAAAATTTTAACCTACAATATATTGCCTTGAATTTCTAAATAACTATAAATTAATTATTTTAGTATTTAATTCCATATGGATATGGAATCATAATAATATTAGGAAAACAAAATTCTCATGAAAATACGTGTAATAC
This sequence comes from Caerostris extrusa, assembly GCA_021605095.1. Taxonomy (NCBI): domain Eukaryota; kingdom Metazoa; phylum Arthropoda; class Arachnida; order Araneae; family Araneidae; genus Caerostris; species Caerostris extrusa. Next base: position 50,898 of record BPLR01017652.1, on the reverse strand, counting down.
ACTCAATGATAACATTGGCAAAACATAGAAAACGCCATGAAAATAATAATAAATAAAATGCTAAAATAAATTAAAAGTTTATAGATAGATAAAACTTGCTACAACGTTACTTCAACAAATCGTACGTTTTTCAGTAAAGCAAAACTGAAATAAATAAATTTAAAAATATATTTTTTAACAATAATTATGATAATTTAATAATAATTATTTATAATTTTGAACGATAATTATATTTTCATTATTAATTGTTTTTTAATTTATCTTTGCATTTACGCCATAGAAAACGCCATGAATTCATCAATCCACCATCAATTTTATTTTTATGGGTAATTTAAAAGAAAAAAATATCACCAAATAATTAAAAATATTTGTTTATGTAAAAGTCAGATTTCTTACAAAGTATGTTGGTTAATGGTAAATAGCAATAATTTCTCTTTAGATTAATACTATGAATATTTTAATATTGAATTAAAAATATTCATTCCATATAGATATGGAATCGTAATAAAGAAAAATTGTTATAAAAATGCTTGTAACACATTCATAGACAAAACAACAAAAAACAACAAAAAAACCTTTTGAAAATAATAATAAACAAAAGGCTAAAATAAATCAATAGTTTATAGATAGGAAAAACTTGCTTTGACATCACTTGAAAAATTGTCCTTTATTTATTTCAGATTTGCTTTATTAAAAAAAAAAAACAAAAATATAATGTTTAAAGCTAATTAGGAAAACATGGTATCGAATGTAAAATTGCTGAATTATCAATAAGAAAACATATGTAACCATCTATTTGTAGCGAAATCAAAGAAGCAAATCTGCTGTAGAATTTACTGATAAAAGAATCTTTTGGTTGGTAACAATTGGATGCAATTTATTTTAACCTTTGAGTTATCTGAATAGGTCAACTAAAGTAATCAAGGTTCAATGGTAAAATGAAGTTTTTGATAACACAAGAACAAAAAATCTTGATAACGAAAAATAATTAATACGATTTTTTAAAAATAATTTGCCACTCTCCTAATTATCAAACAAATATCTCAGTAACGTATTTGACATAAGAAAAAATAGGCATAAAAGCATGTTTTATTTTTGTGGGTGATTTAAATGAAAATTATCACCAAATAATTAAAAACATTTGTTTATGTAAAAGTCAGGTTTCTTACTGAATGATAATGAAAACATCTCTCACAGTACTATTACTTTAGTAGTAAGTAAAGTAAAATCAGATTTAATTTTGACCACAAATGTTTCTATGATGAACTAAATATATTATTCACAAAATGTCTATAAATAAATATAAATAAATACCATAAAATATAAATAAACAAATTGACAAAAAAAAAATAACTAATATTGATTCCATGTGTTTCTTTCATGAATTAAATATATTAATCACAAAATGTCTATAAATAAAAAACCATAAAAAAAATAAATTAACAGAAAAATAATTAATATTGAATAATATTAATGTTGATCACAAATACTTCTTTCATGAATTAAATATGTTAATCACAAAATGCCTATAAATAAGTTACCCATAAAATATACATAACTAAATTAACAGAAAAATAACTTTAAAGTGTCTAAAACATCTTTAAAACATAAAATTTTGTTTATAACATTAATTGCCATAAAAACCTTACCTTTATTGGAAATTTTATTTCCACCAATTTTAATTTAATTACATATAATATCAAGCCATTTATGAACAAAATTTCAACATGACCATCAATAGAGACATGACCATGATTAATTTGCAAGTTTTTGTAAATACATTTTAAAAAAATATAATTTATCCATTAATTCCTTTATAGCTATCTTTTATGGTATTTCAAATCAAAAAAATGAATAAATACACTTTAAACCGTAGGTCCCTGTCTAAACGATTGTAAGAGCTTTAGGCGTAGGGATGACAACTGTACTTTTATGACTGATACTGTACCGTACCCCATGTAAAAAAAACATCTTCTGTCTCGAAATCTGCCAATAGGCAGACTGCCTTAACCCACCGTGGGGCTGTTGTGCAAATGCAGAAGAAATCAAAAGAATACAAGACAATAATAATATCGTATCAAATGCCAAAAAAATACACACTATCATTGTCGTGTATCTTTTGGCATTTGATACATATATATCATTTGTATCAAATGCCAAAACATGCAAAACAATGATATCGTATCAAATGCCAAAATATGCAAAACAATGATATCGTATCAAATGCCAAAACATACACACTCATTGTCGTGGTATTTTTTGGCATTTTTTGACACATATATATAATTTGTATCAAATGCCAAAACATGCAAAACAATGATATCGTATCAAATGCCAAAAAATACACACTATCATTGTCGTGTATTTTTGGCATTTGACACATATATAATTTGTATCAAATGCCAAAACATGCAAAACAATGATATCGTATCAAACGCCAAAAACATTGACAACAAACGACATTGAAAGCAGCTTCTTGACTCAATTTTTCAAGTTATTTCTTACTTTTGCATACCGTTTTCATGCTGTCATCATTTACAAAATATATTTCATAATAAAAATCATTAAAGGTTACATCATTTATGTATTAATACAGTTATTATAAAAGTAATATTCTAATCTAGCTCACAAGTACAGGAAAATATTCATTAACATTTACAAGGACATCATGTTTTCAGATGTGAATCTACAACTGCCAATGTACTTATTAAAATTACATAAAATTCTTTTAAGTAATTAAACATATTATATTTAAAAAGAATAACCGTAACATTAAGCAAGTTATTACTAGTTGACAATCCTTCAATAACAGACCTTGAAAAGCGTGTTTCTTGCTTCAGCCTACTACATGCGTCATTAATAAACTGGAATTGTGAATAATTTAATGATTGATAATGGATAGAGAAAACCTGCCTTTAAAAACATCATTAATCATTGGCTAAAAAGTTTTTTAAATGAATAAATTTATTTCTAAAATGTCTGATGTGTAAATAAAAGTGAAATGTGAGCTTCTAGCACTTTTATTGCTTGTGACATGTATGTCAAACTGTATTAAAGTATTCTTAGTTCAGTACGAGGCAATGAGATGCAAATAAAATGTCACAATATAGCCTTAAAATTTTAAAAGAACGCAATTAAATTAAAAATTTTATATTTTTGTCTAACTCAAATATCATTATCTGTTAATTATCTTTGTATATTATTTATGTAATATATAAAAATACATATTGTAACACACAATATATATATATATATATATATATATATATATATATACGGTTATTATAATTAAAGTCCCACTTTTAAAATATCTTAAAAAAGAACCATTAATCCCAATGAATTCAAATTTGAACTGAAAATACTTGAAGAAGGGGGAATGGTGCGACATCAAAAGTTCCAATGTGTATTAATAGATGGCGTTGTAAGCGACATAAAGAAAGTGAATTCGACTGCCAGTGATATTTTGAATCGAAATTGCAACGTATTTAGCATGAGTTGCACATTAAACCCACTGTAGTGTTCAATGCGCTTGATTGTTTTGGTTTTTTGACGGAAAAATGATTTACGAGTCATTCAACAGTTGTGGCACTGTTAGTGGAAAGCGCATCCACCACGGCAAGGTCATACCAAATTGGATGGAAAAAATCGGCGGAACTTTTTTGATGCCATACCGTTTCTCCCTTCAAGTATCTTCAGTTCAAATTTGAAATCATTGTGACGAGTGGGTCTTTTTTACAGCATTTTGAAAGTGGGACTTTTAATTCTAATCACCCTGTATATTTATAGCTGGTGTAAAGAATAAATAAATAAACAAATCATAATTTAAAGGCAATTTTTCACTTTCCAACAGATAATAATTTAATTTAATAATTTTATGTTTTTATCAGCGAAGAAAATCTTAAATCTTTTTTTATCTCAATTAAAAAATGCACGATTTATTTTCATTGTATTGAGCTAAAACATTGTCCATTTTTAGAAATCGTCATCTAAAAAAAGTAGAATTTGCTATGAATATTGATTTTTAAAACCTTGAAAATCAAGATTATGAAGGGCATCGTGATTTTTCAAGGTTTTAAAAATCAAATTTCAAGGTATTTCGACATTTTGGACGACAATTTATAAAGTTGTTGAACACTGTAGCGCAATGCAGCTTTCTTGTATACTTGGTAATTGTTTTATCAATTTCCTAAATGGGTTTTCTTCTTTTGTGAATTATAATTTTGGCTGTGTATTCACCTTTAATTTATTATAATTTGAACACTTCGTTATATAATTAATTTACATAGCAATTCAACGGCTTTGAAAGTTTAGGACAGTTTTCATTCTCTATGTATTGTGTTGGCAAGGAAGTACATTTAATTTTTAACATCTATTTAAATGTTGAAAATCGAAAATAATTTCTCGCCAACCCCATAGTATTTTGGTAGTTATTATATCTTTACTTAAGTTGCTGTTCAATTTGAACATATATATCCTGAGAGAATTCCGCTTGGTATGAGACTGATTTTATTTAGAGAGCTAAAATACAGCACTTTTAATTATTAACATGTAATATAAAAAAAAATTTAAAGTCAATTCCTACTTTTTTTTTTTTTCTCTATATTGCAGAAAGTCCTTTATAAATAATTTTCATTCATTTTTTAAGTTTATCTGGCGCCATCTATTGGTAGATATAGGCAACTTAAATCCAAAAAAACTAAAATTAATTAATTAAATTTAATTACTGAATTAATATTTGAAAAAAACTGTATAACATTCAGCGTCATCCACTACAAGTTCAAAGAAAATATATTTGAACCTCAGTGGATGAATAAGAAGTATTTTATTAACGATTGAAAATTTGAATAAGATATATATAGGGAGAGTGTGAGCTAATAGAAGGAATTGAAAAAAGAATGACAGAAGTATACCTGTTTTTTAATAATTTTTTGTTTGACAAAAATTTTTTTCTATAACTTTAAAAAATTTTTCAAAAAATATACGTTTTTATTTTTGAAACTAAGTGGAATTTCGTTTTGATGGTTTTAAAGTTGAATTTTGGAAAATTTAATTTTTATATCTGTGTTTTTTTTCATGTTAATCTATAAAATTGGATATAATTATTAAGTTCACAAATATTGTCAAAATTTACATAAATTAATTAAAATTATTTGTGAAATATTTTATGTAAAATATTATTTTCTAAATAATATTTTACTTATTTAAGTTATTTTAATTATTAATTTTATTATTTTATGGAATAATTTTTACATATTTCCTGTAATAATATTTATGTAAAATAAAATTTCCTGAAATGATATTTATGTAAAATAACATTTCCTAAAATTATATTTATGTAAAATAACATTTCCTAAAATAGTACTTTGTATCTTTGATTCAACTTGGTGAATATTTGGATTTATTTATTTAATTTGTTATAAATATACGTGATTAAATAAAAACTATAAAATGAAAATGAAAATTTGAAATAAATTAAAGGGGTTAAAAAAATTTTTTTAGTAATTAGAAGATAAATTAGTCTATTAAAGTGATAATTATTGATAAGAGTTACAAAAAACAAATCTTTGACCTGTAAGTAAACTTTTTGACCAGTGTTTATTTAAAATTTTCGCATAAAAGATATGCCTGTTAATTTTATCTTATCATCTAAAAATAAATATACTGCGCTTATTAAATGAGTGTTGACATAAGAAAGTTAAGTTTCCTAGCAAGAGATTATTTACATTTTTATATTTGTATATAGATTTTAAATTTAAAATGTTTCTGAAGTTTGGAAGCTAAAAAATTATTTACATAGTTGTCAATTACCCAACTGACTTTTTAATTATTTATTTCTCATATATTATAAGATGAGCTGATAAATTTATGATAGATATTATCTTATTTGCTTAATTTTTTTTTTTTTCATTCTTCAGAATGTAGGAATAACTTTTATGGTTATTAAAAATATGAACAAAATTACATTTTATTCTTCAATTTAAATTTCATGATGTATACAAATTCAAGTTAAAAAGAGATGTTTTTTTAAAATTATGATTCCTGCTTTTGTCTGTTGTTTAATGTTATGTATCATTTAATTTTATTTTTTTTATCATGAATTGAATAAAAAAAAAAAATTCCCAATTTAATATCTCAAACGTTTTATACAGATTAAATTAGAGGTTGTTAAGCTTTTAATCTTTCCCCTCTCTGCAAAAGTTTTGTTTCATAAACCTTTTTTAATTATTGAATTAAATATTATTAAAATATTTATACTTATTTATTCTTGTAAATGATAGTTTTTTTATGTAAATTTAAAATAGCAAACTACAAAAGATATTTGATTATTTTTAATAAATGAATTAGAAAAAAAAAAAAAAAAAATAATCTCAACTACATAATATCTCTTTGCAAAAAAATAATTATATATAAGTGTTATTACTGAATTTAAAGGTTCGGCTTTCAAGTAAATTTGTTTCATTTCAATACTTAGAATATATTTAGTATTGAGAAATATTTATCTCCATACATCAATTCGATGTATCAAAACTAATCTGCAGCAATATTCGCTGCACGAAATTTTGCACGTGTTTCATAGAATCACTAACGAATCACACAACAAAACCGTCATAACATTCGTTGTTGAAAACATTGAAATGCTTCACATTCAATTCCCCCTAAAAAGAAAGAAAAGAAAGAAAGAAATTGTTCAAGATCCAAGTTATACATAAACTGCAGCAATGAAACTGAAAATCGTTTGACAAACATAAATATCAAAAGGGTAAACGGCTCAACTTGCACGGCAAATTAAAAAATAAATAAATTTACAATAAATATTTACACATATTATACAATAACAAGGTGTTCCACACACTGTTTTGGGTTGTATATTATTATTGCATATAATATATATAAAGACTTTCTAATAGCTGGAGTAAATATGTTGGCAATACTGAAATTCGTTGTTGCCATCTAATTTCCTAATAGTTGGGAAGAAAGTAATTATTTGTAATTTTTAAATTCAGAACAATTAAAACTAAAAGCTCAATAAAGAGTCTTTCCATATTTTAATTTACTTAATTTCTGTTAGAGTAATTAGGCTAAAGTTTATGGCACGCTTCACTGCCTTGGTAATTAAAGCATTACAAAGATTACTTTTTACTAAAAAAGGGTTACTTAATTTTTCAAATTGTTTCCTTTTAAGGCTTTGTAGGAGAGAATAAATAAAATTTCGATTCTACCATAAATTATTAAATAATTTAAGTCATATTCATTAATTATTCTATGTTCTATTACCCCATGATTATTTTGTTAAATATTTTGTTTTGTAGCATTGCAGTTTGAGTTAATATTAACCTCTGTTATTATTAAACGCTAATATTACCACCATAAAATTTTTTTGTTAGTTTAGACAAAGAAATGCTATACAATACAATATTTTATCAGTTTTTAAATATTAAACTGAGTGCTTTAATAAGAACAAGCATTAAAAATATTACTTTTTACTAAAAAAAGGGTTATTTAATTTTTCAAATTGTTTCATTTTATGGTTTTGTAGGAAAGAATAATTATTTAATAATGTAGAATCGAAATTTTATTTAAGTCAAATTCATTAATTCAATGTTCTACTGCTACATGATTATTTCATGGTTTTGTAGAAAAGAATAATTATTTAATAATGTAGGATGGAAGTTTTATTTAAGTCAAATTCATTAAGTCAATGTTGTTCTACCACATGATTATTTCGCTAAATCTTTTCTATTTTTTTTTCTTGGAGCATTGCATTTTGAATTAATTTACTCCTATTATTAATAAAAGTTAATATTACCAGCATAAAAAAATTGGTTAGTTTAGACAAAGAAATGCTATGCAATGCAATATCTTATAAATATTAAACTAAGTGCTTTAATAAGGACACAAATTAATTGCTAATATACTAATTATGTTGTACTTAGGATAGGAAGCTTGTATTGAAAAAAATTGCTCCTTTTTTACAGCACATTCAATAAGGTTCCATTTCATTCGTATAAGGTTCTGGGAAAGCACTCCCTGCCCTCTGGATACTTTGTAAAGGATACCTGTCCATAGTCTTATTAAAGTTTAATATTGCCATCACAAATTTTGTTATGTTAGTTTAGACTGACCAATGCAATATCTTATTAGTTTTTAAGATTTTAGATTTAAGATTTATCTTATTAGTTTTTTGATTATTATTATTTTTTGAAAGATATTTTTAGACCAATGCAATATCTTATTAGTTTTTATATATTAAGTCAAGTGTTTTAATAAGAACACATATTAATTGGTAATATAATAATCATGTTGTCCTTAGGATATGAAACTTGTATTGAAAAAAATTGCTGCTTTTTTTTAGTACATTCAAATGCCCTTTCTTATACGGTTCTGGGAAAGCACTCCCTGCCCTCTGGAAACTTTGTAAGAGACACCTGCTCATGGCCTTTGGCTATAGGCCATTCCATCACTTCCAATTGTAGTGAAATCTGTCTCAATGGGTTTAAAGTGAATAACCTATATACTTGAATGATTATAAGTTTCTATTGAATCAATGATAGGCGTGAGAATTTTGATTGTATTGTGTTTGTGAAGGTATAAAATATCAATTTTTTAACCATTGCCAAATTAGGAGAGATTTCAATTTAAATAGCAGTCTTTAAATTGTTAAAAAATTATATTATCGTAAATGTTTTAAATTTTAGTCATTATTTGTGAAATGAAACATTTTAAAAATATTTTCCAGATTGGTTATTTAATAATCATGAATCAAGGGAAATGTTTTTATGCAGACTAGACATGAACCGTGAAGTCGTGCAACGTTGATTTATTGTCTCTGTTACAAGTCACGACAGTAAAACATGTTACTTCGTGTCATTTTTAGAAACAACCAGAAAAACAGTTAATTTTTTTTTTTTTTTTTCATCAATCAGCAGTATAAAACACAAAAATATAGGAAAAAAAGTGTAATTAATATTAAATAAATTATTTGAAGATAGTCCCTAAAAACGAGAGCAGCAATTTTTATTACAAAAACTGAAAATGAAACATAAGAAAAGAAATTTGTGATTTAATTATTTTTTAAATATGTTTTGAACGAATCCTTCCGAAATATTTCTATAATTCTAGTTGTAATTAAAATAAATTTTACCAATGAGGTTTTATCGAATTGCTATTTGGTACAATGCTTTTCTAACATTTTGATAAAAAATAAAAGGACATGAAAAATATTTCCATAACATATAATTTTTGTTATCTTCCTCAATTAGATTAATGATGCTTGAATATCATTAAATTTATACTGCGAATTTGATGAAAAAAAGTACATTTTTTTTTTATATATGGATATATTGTTTTTTTCAATTCCTTCTATTAACTCCACACTCTCCCTATATATATCTTGTTCGAATTTTCAATCGTTAATAAAATATTTTTATCCATCCACTCAAGTTCAACTACATTTTTTTTGAACTTGTAGTGGATGACTTGAATGTTAATACAGTTTTTTCAAATATTAATTCAATAATTCAATTTAATTAATTCATTTTAGTTTTTTTTAGATTTAATTTGCATATATCTACCAATAGATGGCGCCAGATAAACTTAAAAAAAATGAATGAAAATTGTTTATAAAGGACTTTTCTGCAATATAGGGAAAAATAAGTAGGAATTGACTTAAAAATTTTTCTTTTTACATTACTTGTTTTATCTTCATTTAGGACAACCAATTCAGTATAAATATTTTCAATTTTATACTTATTATTTTATATTAATTCTGAACAAAAATTGCATACAAGTAAATGTACAAATATTTTTTAAAAAAAAAGTATATATAAATAAGTTCGATTAAGAGTAAAATTTAAGAATCTTCTCGCGGATTAATAGCAAAATGCAAAATCGTCTTTAATAACTAGCATGATATAAATATCGTTTATCTTATTAATTGCAAAATGTAAGAACGTCCCTCTGATCAATAGAAAATGTAAGAATCGTTTCTATGATTGGAAATCAAATGTAACAATCGTATCACTGATATGTAAAAATCGTTTCAGATTAATAGAAAATGTAAGAATCGTTTCTCTAACTGATAATAACAAAATGTAAGAATCGTCTGTCTGATTAATGGCAAAATCTAAGAATTGTCTTTCTGATAACTAGCATGATATAAGAATAGTTTTTCTGATTGGAAATCAAATGTAAGAATCGTTTCTATGATTGGAAATCAAATGTAAGACTCGTTTCGCTGATTAATAGCAAAATTTCTAAATTTGCACTTATTTTTATCTTTTAGCAACTTTATTTAAAATTACTTTACCATCAAGTATACAATATATGCAAGATTTAAAACAGTAACGGAATAAGTGAAATAGAATTTTACTGTTGGATCATAAATCTCTAAACCTTAAACTCGTAAACTGCCTTCAAATCGAAAACATTCCAATCGTTTAAAGAGAAAGTCGCTAATGGAGAGAAGGGACACGAGCGTTGGGTGCAAACTGTCATTAAATGCCATGTTGCCAATGATAAAGATTCAACAAGCAATATCATTAGTGAATGTCGTTTGCTTGTTAATGTACCATTCAATATATTTTGAAGTCGACTACTGTTAGAAAATGTTGTAATGAGATTTTATCAACATAAAATATTTTAATAGCCAAACATTCGTGATACACATAATTACAAATAATAGACAGTGTTTTTGGAAATTTATCAACTTGGCTTCTATTGTATATTACTGTCACTTTATCAAGAGTATGAGAAAATTGTTATATAAAGATGGCAAAGAAATTTTTTATAATCAAAACTTGTTACATAGGAATTATTAAATTAAAAATTAAACGAAATCGTTTTTTAAGATAAGTAGTACATACTATTACAGAATTTGTGAATTGTATCAATTGATTAGAATTGCAATCTTCTACATTAAAATATTTTTTGAAAATTGAAAAAAAACAACGATGTCACAATTGACATTTTTAAACAGACTTAACTTTATTATTTTTAGTATGTATACGTTGTAATATTGATATGCTAGTTAAAATGAGTATTGATTTCAAATAGTAATAAAACTTAACTTGAAGTCATTTTCTAAGTTGAAGATATGTGTAGCAAGTATACTACAATGCACCCACATATTTTACCAGCAATATGGAGCGAATACCCTTAAGAGTAGCCGCCATTGAAGCAGTAGCTTTATAAAGGAGTCCGAATCTACAATTGTAACCAAAATAAAACAAGATAATAAGCTTTTTTGTGAAAATGGTAAATATATCACTTTCCAGTGGATTCCATCACATGTTGAAATTGATGGAAACAAAAAGGCAGATTTTCTGGCATAAAAAGGAACAGAAGAGGTTGCAGGACTGTTTCCTATCCCTCTTTTTAGGAGAACTATATGGGAAAAAATTAAATCATCATATGTTAGTGAATTTTACCTAACTCCAAAGGAAATGTATGGAAGACAATCTAGGATGAATGGAAAACATTTCTTGAAAAACCCTCAAGAGGCTGTTGCCAGTTTCAGATTAAGAACTGGACACGACTATCTGGCCGAATATCAGGCGAAAAGAGAGATTGGGACTCTGATATATGCGTATTATGTAAGACAGAGACAATGAATATTGTCCATCTTACTTGTTGGTTCGGAACTGGACTCTAACATACAACAGAATGACGATTTTTGTACACTTTACTGGAGGGCCAGAGAAAGCATGTTCTGATCTCACGGACTTTCTATAATGGTGTTTCTAGCTTTTTAAATTTTTATCCTTAGAACATTTACCTTGTTTTTAACTGTTTTTCTTTTTGGTCGTTTTTTGTTTAAAATGTCTGGTCTTTTTGGTTTTGTTTGTAACTTTGATTTGTTTGTATGCTCTTTTTGTTTCTACGGTATGTGGCCAAATTTGTATGGATTGAGTTCCAATAAAGCCACGGCAACAATAACTCCTATAAGATTAGCACCTAGGGGATTTCAATTTCTCTTCAAACACCAAGGAAGAACTTCCGGGCCTACAAATTTACGAATGCTGCTATTTGGGAAAAAGCATGGAAACTTCTGTTTTAGCGTTTCTTGCTGAGATTAGAATAAAATTGTCATAATTCAGAAACTCTGCTTGCTATCCTGGATACTCTGGTAAAAATATTAATAAGCATCTACTATTTTGGTAATAACCTACAAATATAACCATCAAATAAATAAAAAAAACTAATATTTTTTAAAAAATGAAACTTATTTTTAAATGTTTATTTTAAGGATTAAGTACAATTTTAAGAAAAAAATATTCACTTGTTTTACCTTTACTGGTTTTTTTTTTTTTCCATTATTGAATTATGGAGTTGCAACGCAACTATAAGAAGGATTTCAATTCAGAAGCCAAAGTATAAGTTGAGTACTTAACCGCAGTCAAGACGGCTCCAGTTAATCGTTTCAGGTTTCAGTTTTAAATAAAAAGCATCTCCTATTACATTCATTTACACAAAAATTCATACAATTAATTCGTCGCTTAAAGAATATGTCATTGTGTTAAACATGTCATTGTACTAATTATCTTGTTTTAAAGTGCTCTCATTGTTAATCAGTAAAAGTGGTTTTTAATTGAGGAATAACTGAATCAACTAAAATATTGAGTGTTGCTATTTTTAAGGAACTATTAATGAACACCATCGTTTCTTTATATTTCAAGATTGATAAATCTACAGTTTTATTTTAAGAATGATATTTTTAATAAATATCTTTTCTAATTGCCAACGTTCCATTTTTATTTAAATTCTTTTAAATGAAACAAGACAAGCAAATAAATCTTTTTTAATTTAGTATTGAATTCATAGGAATTAAAGTCAAGGATAACTCATAATTTAATATTAACTGTTAATCATTATTGAATAATAATTTTTGATATTGAAACTAATTTTTATTTTTTTAGCTACACTACCACCGCCTTTAATATTATTTTAGGTACTAGGTGTTTATTAACAACATCATTAAATCAACATTAAAACACCGTTAAATACATCATTAAATTAATCAATTATAACATCATTAAATAATCATCATTATTAACATCATTCAATCATCATTATTAACATCATTAAATCATTATTATTAACATCAGTAAATAATTATTATTGACAGTAAATAATTATTATTATTAAAATAATCATCAGTAAATAATCATCATCATTAACATCATTAAATTAAGCAATTATAACATCATTAAATAATCGTCATTATTAACATCATTCAACCATTATTATTAACATCAGTAAATAATCATCATTATTAACATCAATAAAATATTTTCATAAACATCTTTATTAATAATTACCAATCATTAATAAAAAGATTATTGCTGCCTAAATTTTGTATTAAAAGTAAAGAAATAAATATTTTTTTGCCTATAAATAAACAATTTTTTCTAGTAAATGAAGCTAATGGATTAACAGAACTTGTGCATACTTTTTATTATATTACAGGATATATTTTGTAGAAAACATTGCTCATTTTATATTAAACTTAATCACTTGAGTAAACGCTGCGAAAATTTTTCTCGCAGTGTGCATTATTAAATGTGTTTGCCTAGTAACCAAGCAGATAATTTCGCAGAAAGAAAGTTTACCTTTTGATTTTTTTTCACACACAAATCTTTCTTGTCATTATAATTCCGGGAATTGCAGGTTTCGTTATCTTGTCACCATTAACATGAATATTGATTTTCCTGTTTGTCTCTGGAGTATGAAAAGCGTGTCTGAGGCTTATCAGATGAATATTCATATTCTATGTGCGTGAAAGTCCCTAAAAGTGAAGATATATACTGAAACATCTGTCTGCTTTTCTTTTACATTGTTAATTTGAAATGCATTAATAATTTTGTTAAAGATCCGGATCTCGTAACTGAGTAGACCACTTTATTTCACTTTTTTTTTTTTTATTAATAAAAATCTCTTGGCAAAACATAGAGTTTTAATATTTATGTGACAAACTTTAAATGTAATAAAACAAAGTGTAATAAACAAAATTTTTAACTCCAAATATGGGAGTCAAAATGAAAACGGAAATCAAAATGAAAGACAAACGGTTGCAAAGTTTCTTTATTAGATTCAATCATCGTTATCATCAAATGTTGAGGAAGTGATGAAGTATTCTAAAAAATAAGGGAAAATTTGCAAAAAATTCACTACATTTTTATATAAATTACGCAGTATACGTATAAAGTAAAGTTCCATTAGGTTATGACAGTCAAATTAGTTCAGCTTCTGTCATTTAACATCATTATACACAAGATTTTAAAAGCGTCTGCAATTTCTGCAAATAGAAACTGCGTAGTAAAACTTCGAGGTAGCCAAGTTTTAAATATGGGTATGCTTATCTGAAGAATTACGATGGAAGCAAAACATGTCAATCCTATAAAGCAAAAATTTTAAATGTGAACTCTTTTGTTTATTCATAGACTGTGGAATGTTTCAGAAAGAATTGCATGCAAGACATTTAGCATTGTGAAGTCATTGGAATGCTATATTTGCTATTGTAGAGTCACTGGAATGCTATATTTGCTATTGTGGAGTCATTGGAATACTATATTTGCTATTGTGGAGTCATTAGAATACTATATTTGCTATTGGAGTCATTGGAATACTATATTTGCTATTGTGGAGTCATTGGAATACTATATTTGCTATTGTGGAGTCATTGGAATACTATATTTGCTACTGTGCAGTCATTGAAGTGCTATTGTGGAGTCATTGGAATGTTATATTTGGCGTGCTTTTTTATCAGAAGTATTAATATTTAATTTTAATAATATTTACTTTATTGAACACCCATCCTGTTAATTTAAATGTGATGAATACAGATGAAAGTCTTGATAGTTTCAAGCATATCCGTCGTTTTGGACAGATCCGTAACGTTAAGCACCTGTTGCAATCGACGTAATTGACAACTGTGACCCATCGCTCATAACGCGCGCCTTGTAATTAATATTTCCTTCAGATTCCAATACGGAGTTGCACCTGCGTCGATTTACGAGGCACATAATTAGTTTTCTCTTGTAATGGTCGTTCTTTATAACTTAAATAGACTTTCAATTGTAAATGGCAATTAAAAATTTTTTTCTGCTAGAATGATTGGTCTTCTTTTTGATTTCATAGTCAGCTGCCGTCTAGTTGAACACCTGCATTCCCGTGACATGCTTTCAATTCATACTAAATATTTTAAATATTTTTGAAGATTTGTTTCAAATTAATAGAATTGCAAATTAATGTGATAATAGATTTGAAAAATTAACTGAAATAAATATTCTGATTTAAGCCCTTTTTAATTAAATTAACATAAAATATTTTGAACATAATTTATATAACAATTATACCTAATAAAAAAAAAATACTAAAGGTTGATGAAATTGTTTTCACAAATCCAAACAACATAAATTTCGTAACTACAGGATCTAATTCGTAGGCTAAACATGTGTTCATATTGCCAAACACATCGCAAAATTTATATATATTGCTATGGTTGTTTTTTATATACATTACAATCCGCTTCAATACCTGACGGTCTCTTTTCACACAGCTTCTCTTCCGTCCACTATTTTGCTTTGCCGAGTTTGTCTTACCTCGCTGTGTGTACGCTGTCATGACTTTAATCACCCTACCTCTAAAAACTGAGATGTCTCGGTCACCGTTGCTTCAGGTAGTCGAGCTCCAACAATTTGGGCCTCTTTCAAAATCTGTTAGGTTTGTTATTTTACGCTTATGACAAAAAGCCAAGGGCTAAAGCTATTTCATACTACCGTGATATATACTTTTATATTAAAAAAAGATGGTAGCTATGATTACATTTTCATGCTTGCGAAGAGCTTTATTAAATGTCACTTTTTTTCAGGTGTTCGCGTTATTTTGATAACCACCTGTAATATACTGGGTGATTATAATTAAAAGTCCCACTTTCAAAATTCTGTAAAAAAAGAACCACTCATCACAGTGAGTTCAAATTTTAACTGAAGTTACTTGAAGAATGGGAAAACGATATGGCATCAAAAGAATTCCGAAGTGTATTATTAATTGGCGCACATTAGTTGCACATTAAACAAACTGTAGTGTTCAATGTGCTTGATTGTTTCTGTTTTTTGCCGGAAAACAGTCGTGACACTGTTAGCGGAAAGCCCTTCCACCACGGCAAGGTCTTACAACATTGGATGAAAAAATAGATGAACTTTTTTTAATGCTATACCATTACCCCCTTCTTCAAATATCTTCAGTTAAAATTTGAACTCATTGTGACGAGTGTTTCTCTTTTTACAGCACTTTGAAACTAGGACTTATATATAAGATATAACGGAGTATATTAGTATGTGAGCAAAACTTTTGGAATATATTTGTTCAATTTTGAAATCAATTATTTACTTATTATAAGAAAGCCAAATTCGAAAAACTATAAAAATTTTCGGAAAAAATAATGACGAGGATAGACCTGTCTACTTTGTATCACAATGATAACTGTGATAGCGATTCATAGACGTGACAAGATAAACGACCATAGGTGACAATAACATAGATGTAAACTGATTTATATTCAATAAAACAAACTAAAATCACTCTAGTTTTGTCTGTCATGATTATGCTATTTTAGGTAGGTTATAAAGCCATTTTAAATTTTTTTTTTGTTTATTGGTTAAAAAACGTTTTTTGCTACTTTACCTCAATTGTGATGAATAACCTTGACAATGACATTGAGAAAATATCAAGCCGTGATAGTGATATTTTTCATAGTCACAGCTTGTAACAGTGACAATAAAATTTTTGAAGAAAAGAAATTATCTGGAAAGAGAGAGAGATTATTTTGACAACAAAAGCTCTTCTGTCTGTAAACATTCGAATTCCTGAAAACTGTTCCAAGAACAATTTTTTAAACAGCCCACTTATTTTAATGAATTCCGGAATTCTACAAAACACCGTAATCAGTTCCATATATACCTTTTTTTTTCAAAAAAACAAATGAAAAAAAGGGCATTTAAATGAGTTGTTCTTCGCAAGGAAGGCTAATTAAATTTGATACCCAGTGTTTGCGTGCAGTTTGGCGGCATATTTCATGAATAATTAAGGAAATTGTTTTCCCTGTGTTCGCTAACCGACACTTGGGTAACCTAGATACGGCGACTTCTCAACACTGGGTCAAATAAATTTCCTTTGATAAATGGCGCGCTTTTTTGCTAATCATTCCATAACGTAACCTTAACCTTCGGGCTGTCACGCTGTGGTCAATTTCAAGCCAAATTGATGGTTAAAGGGGATATTATATGGGTATTTTAAATTATGTGTAGATTCTCTTACTAATCAATGAGTACGATTAATCTCGGTTGTGTTTCAATTATTTTGGAAGGCTCAATATTTATTATGCTTCACAATTTATTAGTCTAATCTAATACCGTAATGGTTTGTTGACAATTTTTTGTTTTTGTACAACGAGATTGGTTAATACTGTTTGTTTTTAAAACACATCAGAATTTTCAATTTATTAAGAAGGCTTCCGATTTTGCAGACTTTTTATTATCATTATTTTTCGATAAGAATACAATTTATTCTGTTTTTGAATAAAAAAATCCCTAAAATATTCCCTAAAGTAATCTTATTTTAAAGTAATGGTAATATGAATACTAGGAATTTTGATTGTGTTTCAAGGCTCGCTATTTACTACGTTTACAATTTATTAGTCAAATCTAATATCGTAATGTTTTATTTACAATTTTTTGTTTTTCTAGAAAATATTGTTTTAATGCTGCTTGCTTAAAACAATCAGAATTTCCATTTTATTTAGAAGATTTTTTATTTTCAGATTTTTTTATCGTTTGTCCTTTTCGATAATGCAATTTCTTCTGTTTTTTAATCAATGGAAAATCCCTAAAATATTCCCTAAGTTTCCATATGTAATCTTATTTTAATATAACAATTTATTAGTCTAATTTAACCCGGAATGTTTTGTTGATATTTTTTGTTTTTATGGAAAAGATTATTTACTACTTTTATTTTTCATCAAAATTTCCAATTTATTTAGGATTCTGTTTTTTTGTGCATTTATTTTATTTTCCGATAAAAATAAAATTTCTTCCTTTTTTAAATCGAAGGAAAATCCCTAAAATATTCCCTACAGTAATCTTATTTTAATTTTGGTCCGATGAATGTCGGTTGGTTTCAATTATTTTGAAGGCTCAATATTTGTTTCATATTATTTTGGAAGGCTCAATATTTTTATGTTTCATAATTTATTTTTAGTTTAATCTAATACCGTTTTGTGGAATGTTTTTTTGACAATTTTTCTGTTTTTATGTAAAGAGATTGTTTAATGCTGTTTATTTAAATTTTGAAGCCTACATTTATTGCAGAATTTCCAATTTGTTTTGTTGACAATTTAAAAAGGATTTTTTAATGCTGTTTATTTAAGCCACATCAAATTTCCATTTATTTAAAAGGATTCCGATTTTGTGGATTTATTTAATTTTTCGATAAAAATAAAATTTCTTCCCTTTTTTTAATCGAAGGAAAATCCCTAAAATATTCCTAAAGTTTTTTAATCTTATTTTAATATTTTTGAATAACATGATTTATTATACTAGTAAGATGCTATGAAAATGATTTTGACAGCATGTTTTCAAAAGAATAATGTAATTCTACATAAAAATAGTATATAAGTTTATTCTAACTTAATTTTTAAATTTAAATTTTTGTTCTACAAAATAATTTTTTTGAGTTATAAAATGTTGATAATTTTAAAAAAAGTGTTATTCTATTCTACATAACTTGCTTTTGAAAATATTTTTCAGTAAAAAAAAATCAAATGTTCTTTTTATCAAATTAAAATTTTGTTTGGAATTTAGTATATATTTGGTTGATAAGCATTAAAACAGAGGGTATCCAAATTTCTGGACCCAAAACAATATTATAAAATATTTTTATAAAGTTCTACAAAGTGTTCGTAAATTCGTTCAAATGTTCATTCAAAGTGTAGTGTAAAGTTCTACAATTTCTATACATAAAATATTTTTATTTTATATATAGAAATTGTAGAACTTATATACATATAAGCATAAATATCTTTTATACGTACATATATTAACGGAATATATTAAAAACAAAAGGTTACTTTAAAAATTTCACCAAATTACAACTAACATACGCTGTAAATAAAGCATTTTTAATATTTATCTCATCTTTGTAATTTACATATAAATGTATATAAATTTTGTATTTAGACAAATTTCATAATTCTGGTGTGATAATTGTGCAATAATCGTATAGTCTAGACCAAAAGTGTAAGACATTCGTTAAAAACAAATTTACTTCAAAATTACTTTGGAGATAAAAAAAAAAAAATTCTTATCGTTTATCATGGGCAATAAATATATAGAATTTCACTATTTGATGATATAATTATGGTAGTATCAAATATTATTACCTCACAACATATATACCAACTATATAAACGTGGGGCAATATTCGCAGAAAAAGTTGTAGATGCTATTAAATCTTGAAGGAATTTCAGATTTTAAAATCTGTTTAAATATATCTTAGTAAGCCCTGTTGGCTATTGTAGTTTTTGTCGATTTCTTTTATTCTAAATCTACCCTTTTGAATTCTATGATGTGTGGCTTATTGCTGTTATAGTTCTTTAACTCAAAGGCTGATGGTACGAATTGATTACTTTACAAATTCACAATTCCAACAACTCCCTATCTTTGAATGAAGTTTTTCCCACACCATCGGCCATATGCAGTCCCAGATTATTGTGATTATATTGTTTTAAGATTAGAATAGCGCAGTATTCTCTACGTTTCTTATTTTTTATTTAATTTAGACTACACAAGACAAACAAAACTAATAAGAAAATGGAAAAATATTGCAATTTTATAAGAGACTAGTTTTCATCCTAAAACTAGTCTCTAGCACATATTTTGAAAATGTCGTTATTCCTTAAAAATTAGAAATATTAGAAAATAGAACTTTAGAAAAATCTTACACTGTAAAAAAATATAAGTTAGTCCTTAAAATTCCAACCTTAAAATTTTACTTTTGATAATAAGTCACAGTTTGTTTTCTAGACTAGTTTTTATTAATATTTTTTTACTTTTCTTGGTATTAATTGGATGTCCAGAATACCCTAGATATCTCACGAGGCCGCTTAAATGATGTTGTCTTTCACTTTTCATCAATTTTCCAATTGAAGAACTCCCACTCTGAAATGATCTTTTACTATCTAGTTTATTTAATAATACATGAATGTTTTTTTTTTTTTCTACTAACGTTTTTATCTTTTCGAATATTGCACAGCTCGAAGTGGACATTTGTCTTTTGGCAATCTTAATATAAGATTTATTTTGTTTACTATGTGATTTATTTGTTTTGTTAGATTTATTAGATTATTATTTGTTAGATTTAGTTTTTAGAAGATTTATCTTTTAATGGATATCTCGTTGAAATTCTTTTCCAAGGTTATGTAATATGAAAGGGCCTCATGGCCCTTTGACCAGTGCTCTGGTGCCCGTTACCACAGGGTTCAGTGCCATGGATGTTTTTAGTGGTTCGGAATCCACTTTAAATCGCAGGTCCCGTTCTAATGACTGTAGAGCGTTGGGCGTTAAGGCTGACAAACCTACCCAGTAAAAACAAAACATCTACTGTCCAGAAATCTGCCAGTAGGTCTGATGACGATGATGATCATCATCATCATCATCGTCATCAATTATATATTAAATTTAGCTCGATACCATAACATTCATACATTTGTGCTAATATTCGAGATTAAATTTCTTCTATAAATTACACAGCGAAGAAGAAATAAAAATCTTCGTTGGATTTCGCATTTGATTAATTAATATTTAATTAATTTTTGTATCGTCTTAAAATATCAAAATTAGTTATAAAATTGTTACCGAGAAAGTATTTGCTGGAATTTTTTTCTTTCTGTAGACTGCCTGTACAAATTATTTCGGAATTGTAAATTTATTTTTAAAAAATTTTTCGAAATAAATATTTTTTTAAAAGACTATATAAGAGTTCCATTGCCACAATTTGATCAGTTGAAATATAAAAATATGGTTTTTTTTTTTACCCTTCGGTTCAAAACCCTTTACTTGTGTGAAATGTTTTCCCCAAATTACACTTGCAAAAACCACAGATCACATTAACTTCCAAACATCTTGGCGACATGAAAGCCAACAGCCTAGCGCTCTGACCTTCGCTACCAAGTTCGAATCCTGGCTGTGGCATAGATGTTTGTTAGTGGTTAGAATCCACGATAAACTGTAGATCCCAGTCTAATTCGCCCAAATTGTTCCCAAAATGACCGTAGAGTAGTACAAACCAAACCAAATTAAATATAAGCATCTTGGCAACCTGATGGCCAACTGGCCCTGGCCTTTAGTACCATAGGCTTCAGGTTCCAATTCTGGCCGTGGCATGGACGTTTGTTACAGATTCGGAATCCATATTAAACTGTAGGAACCTGTCTAATTAGCCTAAAGTGTACAAGAAATGTCCGTAGAGTGTCAAACCAAACGAAATCTAAACATCTTGAGCTCATTATATAATGTGCACTGTTAT
The DNA here is from genome assembly GCA_021605095.1 of Caerostris extrusa. Taxonomy (NCBI): domain Eukaryota; kingdom Metazoa; phylum Arthropoda; class Arachnida; order Araneae; family Araneidae; genus Caerostris; species Caerostris extrusa. The sequence goes on along the minus strand of BPLR01017652.1, from coordinate 29,319 downwards.
ATTAGATCCACAATGACAGGGGGATAAAAAGCTTCTAGTACATTTACTTTTAAACTGGATTGCTACCAAGTACTGTGATAGCACGTCAAATCAGAAATTTGAGTGGGTCGAAGATTAACTAATATTTTACGACTTGTGATATTAGATGTAGTGGGACTTCAGCTTTACAGTGTTAAAGTTCTATTATAGAAGTATTGGTTTATATATGTAAATCATTGTTTTTCTTTTCTAAATAAAGCATTGCAGACCAAATTTTTTTTATATAAATCAATTAATTTAATTTGCCGAAGTATATCTAAAAACATTCAGGAATTTTCTCTGGCTCATATTCATGGTGATCATTAACCAATTTTGAGCAACACACCCAGCTTTAAACAAATAATTTATCTTAAAACCATAGCGATGCATCAGTAATTTGGGATTTAATTAGTTTATGGGGAATTTCAATACGACTTTAAAGATTTTTGTCAATTGTCCTTTATATTAGTTAAATAAATATTTAATGATAATTAACAAGCAGTTATTTTAATTCAATAATTATTTAGCATATTTAATGAATTTTTAAGCATAGCTGTTATATTCATAATCAATAATTTGATCTGCTTTTTTAACGTTCTTTTTGAGAATGAGAATTCATGAATTATTAATTGTTTACAAATAGTTATTCTAATGATGAGATTTATTTCTACGATGCAAATTTTATTTATGTAAAGCATATTATATTATCTCATGAGTTTGAAATTCTTTTTTGGCAGAAAGGGGAAAAAAAAAGAAATCTTTATTTATCTGATTATGAATAAAAAACCCCATAAATTATTTGACAATTGTTCACAGTTCATTACCGTCTTTGAACATTTCTTTGAACGTTATTATGCTTGCCAATTTTTGTTGCCGGAAGTCATTACAGCCCATTTTCTCAAAATCTTTTGTTGTTTTTTTTTTTCGAAATATTTCTTTCTCACAACATAATTTGGATTAAAAAAAAAAATGTTTTCTTTTTTTATCCTACTCATTGCATTGGAATTAAATGACTTGAGGTTTCTGTAAACAACTCGGTTTGTTTTATCCAATGCTTCATTTAATTGCATAACCAGTTAGGAAAGAAATTCTCGAGTCGAGTTTTGTCAATTATAAACTTAAAAAATGTATTAAAGAGACATGTTTTCAGGATTTTGTGTATGTTTTCGTTCGGTACGTTAATTGTTAACTTTTAACTTTGATTTTTGTAGATGTATGACAAAAAAAATTGGGCTAAGGCAAGTCTCATTCTCACACAGGATAAAAAAAATAATAATAATGTTTATTTGTGAATTTTTGTTTTAAATATTTTTTACAGGCTTTTTTGAAAGAAATATCTGTTTTCTTGGAAATATAGCGGCCTGACTGCCAATTGGCTAGCGATGTGGCCAAACATACCTCAGGTTTCAGGTTCAAATTCTGGCAGTGGCATAGATATTTGTTGGTGGTTCGGAATCCACCTTAAATTATAGGTCCCGGTCTAATTAGCCCTAAAGCGCCAGCAGAATGACTGCCAATTGGCTAGCGATGTGGCCTAACATACCTCAGGTTTCAGGTTCAAATTCTTGCAGTGGCATAGATATTTGTTGGTGGTTCGGAATCCACCTTAAATTATAGGTCCCTGTCTGGTAGCCTAAAGCGCCAGCAGAATGACTGCCAATTGGCTAGCGATGTGGCCTAACATACCTCAGGTTCCAGGTTCAAATTCTGGCAGTGGCATAGATATTTGTTGGTGGTTCGGAATCCACCTTAAATTATAGGTCCCTGTCTAATTGCCTAAAGCGCCAGCAGAATGACTGCCAATTGGCTAGCGATGTGGCCTAACATACCTCAGGTTTCAGGTTCAAATTCTGGCAGTGGCATAGATATTTGTTGGTGGTTCGGAATCCACCTTAAATTATAGGTCCCTGTCTAATTAGCCTAAAGCGCCAGCAGAATGACTGCCAATTGGCTAGCGATGTGGCCTAACATACCTCAGGTTTCAGGTTCAAATTCTGGCAGTGGCATAGATATTTGGTGGTGGTTCGGAATCCACCTTAAATTATAGGTCCCTGTCTAATTAGCCTAAAGCGCCAGCAGAATGACTGCCAATTGGCTAGCGATGTGGCCTAACATACCTCAGGTTTCAGGTTCAAATTCTGGCAGTGGCATAGATATTTGGTGGTGGTTCGGAATCCACCTTAAATTATAGGTCCCTGTCTAATTAGCCTAAAGCGCCAGCAGAATGACTGCCAATTGGCTAGCGATGTGGCCTAACATACCTCAGGTTTCAGGTTCAAATTCTGGCAGTGGCATAGATATTTGGTGGTGGTTCGGAATCCACCTTAAATTATAGGTCCCGGTCTAATTAGCCTAAAGCGCCAGCAGAATGACTGCCAATTGGCTAGCGATGTGGCCTAACATACCTCAGGTTTCAGGTTCAAATTCTGGCAGTGGCATAGATATTTGGTGGTGGTTCGGAATCCACCTTAAATTATAGGTCCCTGTCTAATTAGCCTAAAGCGCCAGCAGAATGACTGCCAATTGGCTAGCGATGTGGCCTAACATACCTCAGGTTTCAGGTTCAAATTCTGGCAGTGGCATAGATATTTGGTGGTGGTTCGGAATCCACCTTAAATTATAGGTCCCTGTCTAATTAGCCTAAAGCGCCAGCAGAATGACTGCCAATTGGCTAGCGATGTGGCCTAACATACCTCAGGTTTCAGGTTCAAATTCTGGCAGTGGCATAGATATTTGGTGGTGGTTCGGAATCCACCTTAAATTATAGGTCCCTGTCTAATTAGCCTAAAGCGCCAGCAGAATGACTGCCAATTGGCTAGCGATGTGGCCTAACATACCTCAGGTTTCAGGTTCAAATTCTGGCAGTGGCATAGATATTTGGTGGTGGTTCGGAATCCACAGCTTTAAATTATAGGTCCCTGTCTAATTAGCCTAAAGCGCCAGCAGAATGACTGCCAATTGGCTAGCGATGTGGCCTAACATACCTCAGGTTTCAGGTTCAAATTCTGGCAGTGGCATAGATATTTGGTGGTGGTTCGGAATCCACCCTTAAATTATAGGTCCCGGTCTAATTAGCCTAAAGCGCCAGCAGAATGACTGCCAATTGGCTAGCGATGTGGCCTAACATACCTCAGGTTTCAGGTTCAAATTCTGGCAGTGGCATAGATATTTGGTGGTGGTTCGGAATCCACCTTAAATTATAGGTCCTGTCTAATTAGCCTAAAGCGCCAGCAGAATGACTGCCAATTGGCTAGCGATGTGGCCTAACATACCTCAGGTTTCAGGTTCAAATTCTGGCAGTGGCATAGATATTTGGTGGTGGTTCGGAATCCACCTTAAATTATAGGTCCCTGTCTAATTAGCCTAAAGCGCCAGCAGAATGACTGCCAATTGGCTAGCGATGTGGCCTAACATACCTCAGGTTTCAGGTTCAAATTCTGGCAGTGGCATAGATATTTGGTGGTGGTTCGGAATCCACCTTAAATTATAGGTCCCGGTCTAATTAGCCTAAAGCGCCAGCAGAATGACTGCCAATTGGCTAGCGATGTGGCCTAACATACCTCAGGTTTCAGGTTCAAATTCTGGCAGTGGCATAGATATTTGGTGGTGGTTCGGAATCCACCTTAAATTATAGGTCCCTGTCTAATTAGCCTAAAGCGCCAGCAGAATGACTGCCAATTGGCTAGCGATGTGGCCTAACATACCTCAGGTTTCAGGTTCAAATTCTGGCAGTGGCATAGATATTTGGTGGTGGTTCGGAATCCACCTTAAATTATAGGTCCCTGTCTAATTAGCCTAAAGCGCCAGCAGAATGACTGCCAATTGGCTAGCGATGTGGCCTAACATACCTCAGGTTTCAGGTTCAAATTCTGACAGTGGCATAGATATTTGGTGGTGGTTCGGAATCCACCTTAAATTATAGGTCCCTGTCTAATTAGCCTAAAGCGCCAGCAGAATGACTGCCAATTGGCTAGCGATGTGGCCTAACATACCTCAGGTTTCAGGTTCAAATTCTGGCAGTGGCATAGATATTTGGTGGTGGTTCGGAATCCACCTTAAATTATAGGTCCCGGTCTAATTAGCCTAAAGCGCCAGCAGAATGACTGCCAATTGGCTAGCGATGTGGCCTAACATACCTCAGGTTTCAGGTTCAAATTCTGGCAGTGGCATAGATATTTGGTGGTGGTTCGAATCCACCTTAAATTATAGGTCCCTGTCTAATTAGCCTAAAGCGCCAGCAGAATGACTGCCAATTGGCTAGCGATGTGGCCTAACATACCTCAGGTTTCAGGTTCAAATTCTGGCAGTGGCATAGATATTTGGTGGTGGTTCGGAATCCACCTTAAATTATAGGTCCCTGTCTAATTAGCCTAAAGCGCCAGCAGAATGACTGCCAATTGGCTAGCGATGTGGCCTAACATACCTCAGGTTTCAGGTTCAAATTCTGGCAGTGGCATAGATATTTGGTGGTGGTTCGGAATCCACCTTAAATTATAGGTCCCTGTCTAATTAGCCTAAAGCGCCAGCAGAAATGACTGCCAATTGGCTAGCGATGTGGCCTAACATACCTCAGGTTTCAGGTTCAAATTCTGGCAGTGGCATAGATATTTGGTGGTGGTTCGGAATCCACCTTAAATTATAGGTCCCGGTCTAATTAGCCTAAAGCGCCAGCAGAATGACTGCCAATTGGCTAGCGATGTGGCCTAACATACCTCAGGTTTCAGGTTCAAATTCTGGCAGTGGCATAGATATTTGGTGGTGGTTCGGAATCCACCTTAAATTATAGGTCCCTGTCTAATTAGCCTAAAGCGCCAGCAGAATGACTGCCAATTGGCTAGCGATGTGGCCTAACATACCTCAGGTTTCAGGTTCAAATTCTGGCAGTGGCATAGATATTTGGTGGTGGTTCGGAATCCACCTTAAATTATAGGTCCCTGTCTAATTAGCCTAAAGCGCCAGCAGAATGACTGCCAATTGGCTAGCGATGTGGCCTAACATACCTCAGGTTTCAGGTTCAAATTCTGGCAGTGGCATAGATATTTGGTGGTGGTTCGGAATCCACCTTAAATTATAGGTCCCTGTCTAATTAGCCTAAAGCGCCAGCAGAATGACTGCCAATTGGCTAGCGATGTGGCCTAACATACCTCAGGTTTCAGGTTCAAATTCTGGCAGTGGCATAGATATTTGGTGGTGGTTCGGAATCCACCTTAAATTATAGGTCCCTGTCTAATTAGCCTAAAGCGCCAGCAGAATGACTGCCAATTGGCTAGCGATGTGGCCTAACATACCTCAGGTTTCAGGTTCAAATTCTGGCAGTGGCATAGATATTTGGTGGTGGTTCGGAATCCACCTTAAATTATAGGTCCCGGTCTAATTAGCCTAAAGCGCCAGCAGAATGACTGCCAATTGGCTAGCGATGTGGCCTAACATACCTCAGGTTTCAGGTTCAAATTCTGGCAGTGGCATAGATATTTGGTGGTGGTTCGGAATCCACCTTAAATTATAGGTCCCTGTCTAATTAGCCTAAAGCGCCAGCAGAATGACTGCCAATTGGCTAGCGATGTGGCCTAACATACCTCAGGTTTCAGGTTCAAATTCTGGCAGTGGCATAGATATTTGGTGGTGGTTCGGAATCCACCTTAAATTATAGGTCCCTGTCTAATTAGCCTAAAGCGCCAGCAGAATGACTGCCAATTGGCTAGCGATGTGGCCTAACATACCTCAGGTTTCAGGTTCAAATTCTGGCAGTGGCATAGATATTTGGTGGTGGTTCGGAATCCACCTTAAATTATAGGTCCCTGTCTAATTAGCCTAAAGCGCCAGCAGAATGACTGCCAATTGGCTAGCGATGTGGCCTAACATACCTCAGGTTTCAGGTTCAAATTCTGGCAGTGGCATAGATATTTGGTGGTGGTTCGGAATCCACCTTAAATTATAGGTCCCGGTCTAATTAGCCTAAAGCGCCAGCAGAATGACTGCCAATTGGCTAGCGATGTGGCCTAACATACCTCAGGTTTCAGGTTCAAATTCTGGCAGTGGCATAGATATTTGGTGGTGGTTCGGAATCCACCTTAAATTATAGGTCCCTGTCTAATTAGCCTAAAGCGCCAGCAGAATGACTGCCAATTGGCTAGCGATGTGGCCTAACATACCTCAGGTTTCAGGTTCAAATTCTGGCAGTGGCATAGATATTTGTTGGTGGTTCGGAATCCACCTTAAATTGTAGGTCCCGGTCTAATTAGCCTAAAGCGCCAGCAAAATGACCTTAGAGCGACAAACCAAATCTTGGAAATACAATTTTTTTTTCTCTGATTTATAATAAATAGCAGATTTTTTAACACTTAAGTGTAAAAAGAAATATTTTACATTTTTTTTTAAAATTTTACATTTTTTTATAAAATTGAATACATAGAATATTTAAACAACTTTATATTAAAAAAAAAAAATAAATTTAGCAAGTAAATAAATTATTAGTGATGCATACGAAATGAAATAAAATTTTTAATTTATTTAAAATTGTGCAATTATGGGAAAACTGATAATGGCAATATTAAATAGTTAAATTATATACTCGTAGCATTATGTTTAGAGCCTGATGGGCGAGTGACTAGCGCTGTGGTGCTCGGTACCATAGTTTTATACAATACAAGAATAAAGTAAAGATTATCCCTGCCTATAAGATGTATTTTTACTAACATTTGTTAGAAGCAAATAAATTATTCTGTATATAATATTCTTGTATGTATGTCAGCCTTTATATAACCAGATACTTTCATTAAAAAATGTGTTGGAAGGATTTATCTGCATTACAATACTGTAAAGCTGTCTTCATCTCTTCATAATCAATATATTGCGAATACTATGTAAGAAACTATATTATACTTAAAACGAGAGTTATTCTTCTTCTAAAATAGTTTTCAAAAAATAAAATAAAATAACAGTTTATTTAAGAGATATGTTTGATAGTAAGAAGATCATTAACCTTACTAATAAAGTACTTGCAGACATACCCATCCATTAAAGGCAGTAAAATCTTCTGGCTGCTGCCATAAAATAAAAAAGAAATCCTTTCTGGAGTAATTATATTTCCCACAAATATGTCACCCTGCAGTCTTACGGGAATGACACTCTTCTGCTTCAGTTTAAACCACACCTCCCGGATCAACACCTCTACCTGACAATTATAAAAATGAAATCCCTGCGGTTCCAGTGCATAGCGGATGGTAACGCGGAACAATCAATGTCACATTATCATTTGATACTGAAGAGTAAATGACTCTCAATTGCTTCCGGTCAGTAATTTGAGCCCTGGAGCTCTGCGGGCTGGAAATTTAGCAGCAGAAATTTTGACACTTTCTTGTGGGGATCTCTGGAAAATATCGGAATAAAAAATGTCCAGGGAATACTTGTGATGGGCAGTTTATTCTTTATGGTCCGTAGTTAATATGACATGAGGCTTTAAATTTTAATCAGAAAAGTTTGTTGCATGTTGATGTAGTGTCTTTTCAGTTCATGGTATTCACTGTTGCTATTAATTTTTTTTTTAATTTTAACTTCTTTCCGTACTTTTTATTTTAGTAATATTACTGGAATACTGTGCCCAAAAAGTAAAACCAATTATTTATTTTTCAAAAACTCTTTATTTATTCTTCCAAATTTATTTCATCGCCTTCAAAGTAATCCCCTCCGGACACAATGTACTAATGCCAACTTTTTCCCCAATCCTCAATGCATGTTAAAAGGTCATCGGCAGGGATAGCCTTCAAAGCGCGACGCGATTCACGGTGAATCTCTTCAATCGACTCAAAACGGTGTTCCCGGAGTGGTATTTTGAGTTCAGGGAATCTGTGCTAAATCAGATGAATACAGTGGTTGTGGAACGACATGGTTTTCATTTTTAATCGACTTTTCAATCGACTCAAAACGGTGTCCCTGGAGTGGTCTTTTGAGTTTAGAGAATAGCCAGAAGTCGCACGGGGAATACGGTGGTTGTGGAACGATATGGGTTTCATTTTTGACGAAAAGGTCACGAAGAATCAATGCAGTGTGAGCTGTTGCATTCGGTGATCATTTTATGCTAGTGTCAATTAAATTTTTCAATCTCTCAATTAAATTTTCTCGTTGAAGATAAGTTTATGATACAGATTTCGTATCCATAAAACATAACCAATCATTAGTATGGTGAAATTTCAAAGAATTTAGAAAGATACTTGAAATTGCGTAAAAGAAAATAAAATTTTGTTTCTTGAAATCATATTAGATTTGAAATTAGGAATGATCTATTAAAAATATATATTTTGAAAAGAAGTTTTGATCAAGATTGATTTTAAAACTAATTAAGTTTTTGTGTAATAAATAAAATGTATTATGTCCTCATTTGCTATTGTAGATCAACTTTAATCAATTTCTCAATAAAGATTTCTGAAAGTTACTTGAAATTGTGTAAACAAAATAAATTTTTGTTTGTTGGAATTAATATTAGATTTGACATTATGAATGAGCTGATAAAAATAAATATTAAGTCATTCATAATATTTTGAGAATTTTGTTCTAGATTGATTACACAAAAATTTAATTAACTTTAAAATTAAATTTAATTAACTATGTTTTCATTTGCTATTGTAGCTCAACTTTAATCCGTTTCACAATGAAATGGATTTTTTATCTCTTAAACTTCGGAAATCGCGATCCAAGCTGTTGTAATTAAGCTTAAGTGATTCCTTGGCATCATTTTCATTAACGGTCGCCAAGTATTTCATTCACTACCACTCCATTAAGTATACGGAAGAGGGCGTGGCCCTATCGTAAAACTGTCATAAACTAAAAGCCAAACGCTCTGTCGCCAACAGACCAGGACAGAACGGTCCCTCGTGATAATTGGATGGTGTTGCACCAGTTGAATGCGGAATTAAACTGGTTTATGAACGTCGTACGTGAAGTAAAAACTACCACTGATGATGTCTATTCACATGTTATGATAAATGTATCATTATGCAGATGAGTTTTTTGGAAAGTTCCGATGCCATGATTTTATTAACTTTTACATTATTTTATTACGACTTATTTTTAAATTCTGGTCATTTATATAAGTCTGGTTTTGTTTATTTATAGTGTGACGTAATAGATTCTTGATTTATGACGTTAATAGTTACAATAAATTAATTTTCATATTAATTAGTGGAACCAGTTTAGAAATATGAATGCTTTTATCAACTGCAAATCTTAAGGCATTTCAATTTAATATATGAATTGCGCATGTAATAAGAGCCTCATTATTAAAAATATTATATTTCCATGAATATTTTTATCATTAAAAAAATCACAAAATAATTTTAATGTTTATCAAATAAAAGTAATTTCCAAATGATAAATGAAATATTTTATTAACATTTTAATGTTAACAATGACTAACAACGTGCTTTTTAGTGACACAGTTTTTATTGCCTAACTGGTTAGAGATATGATAAAAATTTGTAATAGATGAAAACATTCCTCTTCTATTTTTTTTAATCTTGCTTTACGTTCCTAATTGATAATTTTATACAGTCAACAAAATTTACAAAAATTAGCTATTGTAAAAAATTGTATTTCTCTAAAATATAAAACCTTAGAAGTCTAGCCAGTAGAATTACTAGGCTAACCTAAGGGGCTAGTCTTCTTTGGCGCAACAGCCCCAGTAGGTCGTCAGCCTACTGGAAGTTTATGAGACAGGAGATGTTATTTTTTACGTGGTAGGTATGTCAGACCTACGCTCAATAGTCATATTAGACTGGATGTGCAGTTTAAAGTAGATTCCGAACCACTACAAACATCCATACATATGGACCCAAAAACATATGGCCTCTTTCGCTACAGCTCTAGTCGCTTGGCCATCAGTCCATAAAGTCTAGTCCATAAACATGAAAAATCTAACCATTAATACTCGGCAAGTAAGCATCGTAAATGGCCAATCACAAGCTATCTACAATTGTTAATTACAAATTTTATAACCTTTACCCAATAAGAAAATCTCTACCTGGTGACATCATAAATTCAACCCATTAGAGCTATGATGTGTGGAAAGATTGGTGCAATATGTACACCTTACAAATAGTTGATGCACAGTTTTATGAATTGCCATCGCAAACGGTATTGATTTATTTTGTCATTTATTTGATACGTTTTGAATACTTTATATCTCTGGTTTATTTTGTTGTTAAGTTTTCTGGCTCTGTTTAATAGTTGCTAATGTATTTAATTTAATTTTGAGCCATGATGTTCTTGCCTTTGTATTATATGATCTTTCCATTGAAGAGTCATTGGAGAGAAATTTAGATCCTTTCTTAATGAAAAATTTCTGACATTGTTCAGAAGGTGGAACATTTTCAACATACCATAATATCTAAAAAATAATGTTCGTTTTCCTTTGTTTTGCCTTAGATAAATATATTTTATTTTTTTAAAAAATTTCAAATATTTTTATTTTTCAGATATAATAACCTTTTGAGTATTATACCATTTGATATCAAAATGAAGTTAACGTCTGAATTAACTAGCCTGAAGCCTACCCCTGAAGTTAACCCTTAACTAGTTATATGCTACTAGTATTTAGCCCTTAACTAGTCCTGAATTTTGTGTGTAATTGTTTACACCACTTTTTTTTTTTATAAATTGGTCATTTTTATGAAAAGTGTTATAAAAACGATGGACATTTTCGTTTCCTGAAAAATTTAAAATAATTAAAGTTCTTGCAAGATTCACTTCACATATGATTAAATAGATATAATATCTATTACACTTTACTTTTTATGTATTATATCCTGAATTGATATTAAGCTCCATTCAAATCATATATGTTTGTGCTATTTCGTTGATCTTTTACATAGATTTGATCTCGTTAAATCAGATTTTCTTCATTATTGATCTAAGATAACTTTTTATAGGACTCAGTTCTGAGAAAAGTCTCTCATCACTTGGTTAGATGGTGAAGCAGTAACTGTCGTTGATAGTGGCTGTATGTATTGTTAAAATTCATACTTTTAATTTTAGCTTCGAGTCAGCATTATCTATTTTTTCTAAGGTATTCGCAGTATTTAATCTAAAGTCTTTCAAATGAATTTTCATGATTTATTTTTATTAGAAACCTATCAGCATTTCTTGATTATTAACATGTCTTTCAAAATCCACTTCTTCATCTGTGTTTGATTATAATTATCAGTGCTAGGACTTCACTAAATTTTGAGGAATTATATTTTCTGAATATTTTTTTAGTTTTGTTCATCTCCATGCAAAAATAGCAAAGGCACAATGTGTAGACTTGCATTTCTTAATATGTTCTTCATTCAAAGTTATTCTGCATTTAAGATCCACATATATTAACAGCTTATAACCATACTTCTCTCCTACAACAGCGCCCCCTGTGGCGTTCTAGAGAAATGGTCAATTGGAATACAGACTCTCACCTGGAGAGGAAGGTATTTCACGCACTCTTTTTTAATGCTTAGCCGATGCTTCGGATTTTTTGGGTTAGAAGTGGAGTCCTTCCACGAATCGATATTTTTCTGTCGTTAAATTTGTTAAATATTGTATGTCTCTAATTGTATGTGTAGTGTTTGTGCGTGTGTCAATAAAGCTGCGAGTTCTTCAATTTATGCCTCAAGTATCTCAACTCAACCAAATCCAGTTATAATCTAATTGCCCAACCTGCACACTGCAAGCTCATAATACTAGTTTCTTTTCTTCTTAGTATAGATTTTCTGATGCATTTCAGCCAGAAATCCGGCCAATTTATGATAATTTAAAAAAATTGCTCCTTTCCACCTTTACTAAATTTGCCAAGAATCAAGTCTGAAGATTGAAGTTCTTTTATAATCATAAATAAATGCTTGAATGGTTCAAGTTATTCGGCTTGCCTCCATCCAATAACCGTATTTGTAACAGATGGATTCGCCATATCTTCAAGGATGGGCTTTAATTTTAGAAGATTCCAATCATAAAATACAGGGATTCAAAAGTGTAATTTGTGATGGTGATTAATTCAAAGTGTTTCTTGATGTATTTACCTTTTTCTGTACGTCGTTTTAAAATTGTCCTAACATTTTGAGGTTCTTGCAACGTTATTTTGATACAACATTCGAATGTGTCTTTACTCTAGATCAGGGGTCTCCAAACTTTTCAGTCTTAGGGCCATACTGTTTACTCCAGTAAGTACACAAGGACCAAAACCGTTTTAATTTTTCTGTCATTATCTGTAATTTCTGGACTAGTCGCCGAGTACGCACTTTTGATCCAGCAGGTTTATGTTTGATTCAGGATATAGACATTCCAAACATCGATATACATACATATACGATACTCTTTACACCAACATAACTACTGAGGGTAACCGCGGGAGTTTACCTTTATAATGTTAGTGGGATTCATTTCAATTATTATTTAGGTGTTATGCTTAATTTAAATATTCTGCCTTATGCTTGTCATTGCTTTTTACCTAGCAAGTCAATAAAACCGAGTTATTATCATTCTGTGTTTAAAAACAAAAACAATAAGCTATTCGCCGTCGCGGGCCGTAGTTTGGTGACCCCTGCTCTAGACCATCACAAATTGCAAGTTTCAATGATGATAGCTACAACGACTAAAAAAAATTAAAGGAACAATCCTAAAAAAGTGCTTTATGTTAATCCTATTAAGGGAAATGCATTGAAAGGTGATTGGTTGGTAATTCAATGTCAACATTATCATGCTGTCCAATGGGGTTTACATTCGCTACAGAAAAATATGCAAATTCTTTACCCGGTTCTTTCTTTCTTTTCGAATGCCCCCCTAGGGGGCGGGGCGAGTCTTTCCTCGATTACCCGGTTCTTTCAGCACGTGTGAAAAGAATGCATGTGGATGATTTGAAGTCAAATTGCAAGGATTGTACGAGTAGGGATAAAAGATTTGCTTGCAGTATGTGGCATATGTCGTCCAGAATACATTTGACGGATTGTGTGATGGGAGAAAGGAAAGCAAGGCAGACACTGATTTCCAAAAAAGTAAAAGAAAAGTACCCTAGATTTGAAAATATTAATATTTTTTTCCTCATATTTGTGCAATATTAAGTGAAAAATAATCAATCCCATCGAACTCACACTTAAATATACATAAGTTGTAAAAAAAATTCGATTTAAAAGATTTAATTTTAAAGATATTATCATAAAGAATTTTGATAAACAAGAAATATTTTTCTCCCTATTTACATTTATATTAAGGCGAATTATAATTATGAGAATATTTTTTATGTTTTATTTTGGAAAGTTCGCATTTTTATAAGTTCTTCCATCTAAATCTACATGCAAATTATACGAAACCATCAAATTCTGTGAATAAACTATTATCGCGCACTAAAACTCTTTTTCAATTTGCAAGAACTGAAATATTGGAGTTTTTCTTAAATAAAAGGCCTGACATTGGCAGATCATCCTCATTTCGTAATCCGCCCATTTTGAGACTTTTTCCAGAAAAATATATTTCATTTTTTTATACTTTTTTTTTCTGAATAACTGATTTATTTATAAATAGTATTATTTATTGCTTGCAAGATTTAATCTGATTTGAATTAAAATAATACTTTCATATTTAACCAAATATTAGTACAGAAAAAAAGACAACGATAAAATACAAAAAGATTATATTAATATTGATTTAAATGTTTAATTTTTCAAATTATAACATAGTAGTTTAAGTATTTATTAATTGCATTAAAATATTTTCATTTTGCTATTTCTTTATATTAATTAATATTAAATGGATTATTAGATAAATTGGTTAAGATTTAATTAAAAAAAAATTTGTTTCACCTTGACATATTGCTGTGCCCAAAAAGTAAGACCAATTATTTTTTTTTTTTTTTCAAAAACTCTTTATTTATTCTTCCAAATTTATTTCATCGCCTTTAAAGTAATCCCCTCCGGACACAATGCACTTATGCCTACTTTTTTTTGCAATCTTCAATGCATACTAAAAAGTCATTGGCAGTTATGGCCTTTAAAGCGAGTTCCGATTCACGTTGAATCTCTTCAATCGACTCAAAATGGTGTCCCCGGAGTGGTCTTTTGAGTTTAGAGAATAGCCAGAATTGGCACGGTGTGAATATGATGATTGTGGAACGATATGGGTTTCATTTTTAGCGAAAAATCACGAAGAATCAATGCAGTGTAAGCTGGCGCATTCAGTGTTTTCGGTATCAATCGAGATTTGATGCGTTTGTGGCCCAAAATGGAATTGACCAACCCTTTTGAAATTCTAACATCATCAGCAAGGTCTCTAATTGTAAATCTACGGTTTGCAAACACCAAATCTTTAATTTTTTTGGACGTGAACTTTGTCGGTTGAGGTTGATGGTCGACCAGAGGGCACTTCGTCTTCAATGCGTTCTCTGTCTTCTTTGAACTGTTTATACCATTTCTTTCCGGTATAGGAATGCTTAAAATGCCTGCAAATTTCTATACGTTTCCACAAACAGAATTGAATGCAAGCTATTTGCTCAATTAATTCAGACATTTTAAAAATTGCTGGAACCAATTTTTAGCGTCTCACAAAGCCAAGCGTAACTCAAACACTAATGAATATTTTGGCGTCAACTTTCACACAGATGTCAAGGACAGCGCCAGCAACTAAAACAGAAAAAGAAATTGAAATTACATAAGCCCCAGGAGTTTTAAATTGAAAATTGGTCTTATTTTTTTAACACGTAGTAATACCTCCTTGCAAAATTTTATCTTTATATTTTTTTTTAATAATTATTCATTCAATATTAAAATAAATAGGAAATTTTGTACAAAAACCATAAAACTATATGTAAAAACTTTTATAGTTTTTTATTTTATATTTTATATTATAAAAAAAATATTGTAAAATGCATAAAATCGGTTACTAATATAATCCTATAAAAGTTCTACTACTAAAAGTATACTTTTAAAATTTATTTTTGAAGACATAAATAAATATTTTGTCCTTTTTATGAATATACTATTTTTTTATTTTAAAAATATTTAAATATTTATATATTATAACAGCGATAGCGTGTCTAAATAAAAGATTTTAAACAGCATAAAATACACACATGCAATATGCAAGATGTTTGTGTATTTCAAATATGTCACTTAAAAATTATTTAGGCAACATTTTTTGTAATATTCAGAATAAATTTGACGTATATATTAAGCATCTTTAAGATATTATACATAAATTGGGGTTAACAGAAAGAGAATTTTTGTCGATCATATGGTGAAATCATAATAGAATTTATGAATATTGCATCCCTTTAACTATTTTTGAGGAAATATATAGGAGCTGTCTTAGTTACTGGAATAATTTTATCAAAAATAAATACATTCAATGCTGTTCTATGTCATATGCTGACGAGCATGAAAGAAATAGGAAAAATTTATTAATATTTTTGTGATCTGCATAATAGAATACTAAAATGGAACATATCTACGAAAGCACAAATTTACAAAAATCAATTGAAATTTTCTTTATAAAGAGATAAGTTATTTTGTGTATGAATATACGAAGTTTCTTTTTTATTTTCAATTCTTATTACAATTTTGCAATTTATTTTGAGAGAACTGCATATGCTTTAATTAATATACTTAAAAAACCATTTATAATGGGTAATTTATAATTTAATAAACATTTATAAGTTATAATATTTTTAAAAAAATATTTATTTAGGGTTATTTAGAATCAAGGAACAAAATGTTTTTGGAAAATGGAGCCTATTTACGAAAACATAAATTTACAAAAATCAATTGAAGCTTTAAAATTTTATAAAGAGATGATAAATTATTTTTGTGCATGAATGCACAAATTTCCTTTTTACTTTCAATTATTACATACAATTTCAAAATATATTATATATGTGAGAACTATATATACTTTGATTAATATACATTAAGAAACGTGGGTCCAATACTAAAAATATTAAACTGGGACCTACAGTTTAAAGTGGAGTCCAAACCGCTACAAACATCCAAGGCACCACCGGGAAAAGTTTAATATGCTAAATTAAATATTTATTTTTATCCTTTCATGTGAACCAGTGGTAGAACACGTTAGCATGATTACGTTAGCACGTTAGGGCCGGATATGCATGTGGTCTTGATTTAGTGTTGTTCAGAAAAAGACTTCCAGAAAACATCGTCACACTTGGATCCGTTAGAGCTCTAAGTAAGGTTAGATAGTTACTTGAACCTCTAAAGCTCTAATCTAAGGTCTCTTGAAGCAGTGTGATGCTTGTTGCAATTTATCATGAATATAACACATACAATCACTGCACTACACACTACAAAAAGCATCTCTACACTTGTGCCAGTCAGACTTGATCCTCTACAGTTCTAAGTTCTAGGGTCTCTAGAAGCAATACACAGCCTGATGGCCAATTGGCTAGCGCTGTGACCTTTGGTACCAGAGGCTTCAGGTTCGAATTCTGGCGGTGGCATGGATGTTCGTTAGTGGTTCAGAATCCACGTTAAACTGTAGGTTCGGTCTAATTAGCTTAAAAGTGTGCACAAAATGACAAAGCGACAAACCAAATCAAACTGGAAGTTATGCGATGTTTGTTGCAATTTATCATGAATATAACACATATAATCACTACACTTGTGATACACTATGTACTTGTGGTACATTATATACTTGTGATATACTTTACACTACACCACACACTACAAAAAGCATCACTAGACTTGTGCCAATCACATTTGATCCTCTATATCTCTATGTTCTAGGGTCTCCTGAAGCAAATGTAATACTTGTTGCAATTTATCTTGAATAACATAATATGTGGTCTTGATTTGATGGTTGTATCATTTGATATAAGAACAACACACAGTTTTCGTAAAACAAGCGTTAAAATTAATCGAGCAGTCATATTAAATTAAGTTAATGCTGTATGATATATAATATAATTTTAAAGTCTGGTCTTTTCAGTAGGTGTTTTCAATGCAAGTGCGGAGAAAAGACTTAAAATAACTGTCTATGCCCTTTGTACGTTAATGCTTTTTTAATGGGTTGGTTTTATGCGTTGTACTTTAAGCAAACTTAAAGCTTACTTTGTAAATTTGCTGAGGGGGAGTTCTTACCATCTTTTTTCCTGTAGCTTGGAAAACATTCCTTTTACTTTCCAAAGAAATTTTTCTTATTCTTTTTTAGAATTTTACTGTCTGTTTTATTGCGTTCTATATCTTTATTGGTTGAAAGCACAAATCATCATTCAAGATGAACGACAGCTTTTATTAAATTCAAAAGAAATAGCGACTTGTGTGTGATTTTAAATCGTTTTTTGAAAGTTGCGCTTAAAATAATTTCTGGTCATGAATAGTTTCGAAAAAGCCTCATAAGTTTTTTTTTTTTTATTTTATCTGTTTTTTGACAAATATTTCCACATCCCTCTATAAATACTTTGAAAAGAATCGCTTGTAATATTTTAGGAAGGTTGTTGTTATAACAGCTGATTTATATATTTCAAAGTGAAATAAAGGGATTTTATTTTTATTTTCACAGAATAAATGCTAATCATTTTTGCGAAATTGCAAAAATGTCAGATGATACATATTCACAATAAAACATATATTTTCAATGTGTTATTAAAACTACCAGTATCTCGGAACATAAATGTATTTTATACGAAAAAATATGCTTGCACCTTCTTCAGAAAATACACAAAAAAAGAAAAATTTGTAGATGCATTGGTGAAAATATTTTTTGGTTGAGCCGATTACAGATTTAATTTTAATAACTAAAAAAGAACTTTGACTTTTGAAAATGAAAGAACATTGTTGTTTTTTTAGATTTTGTTCAATGCATTCGGTGTTACGGTTCAGTGTTCAGTTTACCTTTACATTTTTAAGTAAATGATCCTATATTAAATAAATGGCCGATCAAAATTAAACAAACTTTAGCATTAGTTTTAAAATTGCGAAAATCTTTCTCAAATTTTAAAGCAAAGTTTTTGTTTTATATTAAGAATATTATTAATCTGATCTTATATATCTTAAAATTATTGTGAAGTTAATTCGGATTTCTTCTAATTCTTTGATAAAAATTTACTCAGATGGTTATGGTAAGAACCTATAAAAAAAAAGCACCAAGTTTTTATAATGAAACGATGTCTATTTCAATGAAATATATTTATGAATTATAACTTAAGATTATGATTAAATTTTTCCACAACAATTTTCATTTGTAGTGTGCAGGTTAGGCAAATAAATTGTAACTGGGTGTGGTTAGATTGAGATACTTGAGGAATGAGTTGGAGAACTCACAGCTTTATTTACACACGCACAAGCACCATACACATACAATTAGAGACATACAATATTTAACACATTTAAAGACATATAATTATAGATTCGAGGAAGAATTCCATTTATAAACCAAAAGCGAAATATACTTCTTCTCCGTGTGAGAGTGTACACCAGCGGTGGCCAGCCCTCAAGATCATTTGGGTTGGCCATCTCCGGTGTAGACCATTTTCCTGAATGCAAAGTGCCTCCTGCCAGTGTGTTGGAGGAAGTATGATTATACATTTAGTTTAGTTGAAAACCTCAAATAACTTAATATATCTTATTTTTATTTTTTGACAATTAAATAAAAATAAGCAAAAATAATTATTTTATATTTAAAATATCTTTATAATTGCAACTTGATATAGAGGTTCTGCTTGAGTGTCATCTATTTGCAAAGGTATTTTATAAAAGAATTATATGAAAACATACTAATGATATTCTCATGCTTTTGTGAAATACACCTGAATGTTAATTGAAAAGAGTGTTCGAAAAAAAACATTTATCTTCTATATTACATTATATCTCCTACATTGTACATTGTATCTTCCTATTCATTATATCTTTGTATCTTCCTAGTTACGCCAGATAACAGCCCTAGAACAGCAACTTCCAAGAAACGGATCTGGAAACAGTGAGAACAACCACAGAAACTCCAGTCGTCATAGCAACAGGGCACCTGGTTCCACATCCAGCTCGGAACGAAGCCTGCACCGAAACCTACAGAGGATCCAGTCTCCAGACGGCACTCCGGATGTCCGGCCGCAACAAGCCAGCAAGCGGGAAGTCAGGACAGCCAAGAATCTGGCCATCATCGTGTTCTTCTTTTTATGGTGTGCTGGATGCCATTGTACACCGTCAACTGCATCCAGGCCTTCTGCAGTGGATGCGAGGTACCAATATGGCTGCTGGACACCTTCATTGTCTTGTCTCACTTCAATTCTGCTCTGAATCCTTTTCTGTACGCATACCACATGTCCGATTTCAGAATAGCTCTGAAGCAGCGATTCTGTTGTAGAGGTCCAGGAAAGGGTAAGTGCACCTTTCGGTTGAAACCTCACAGTGGAGATGGAAGCTTTGTCTGCACCGGCTTTGTCCAAGATGGCGTCCAAAATGGCTGACGCAAATACCTGTTTCACTGATCTGCATTAAAGGATGATGTTATGCTGTATGCATCTGATGACACGATTGATTCCATTAGTGTTCTTTTTTAGGAACGTGGTAGTATCTGAAGTGATTTTGTCAAAAGATTTCATTCTTTTCCTGCTGAGAAACATTGAAGCGCATTGTTACATTGTACAATTTGCAGTACATTGTACAACTTACTGCTAAGATGAATTCCAAAGATATTAAAAGATAATTAAACTAAATGACATTAAGTCAGTTGATGAATACTTTCATGAAAGAATTTGTGGCGTTAGAAAGTTATTGTAAAACATTAAAACCAATGTTTTTCTGAAGTTGCGAAAAATGTATTATAAATAACGCTATAAATAACTCTTTAAATGACTGTGTAGGAAAGAAGAAAAATTGAATGAAATCTCATTGTCTGTATACTGAGAGAATTTCGAAAAGTTATAAAAAATTGGTCAATGAAAATGGTTGACTTCATAAAAACTTTGTGTCTACTAATTGGTGCAAGAAATAATTAGATGTGAACTGTAAAAAGCAGCGACAATGCACTATTGTTTTTGCTGGAGTTGCATTAATTTGTGTAAAGTGTTGTTAATTAAGAGTTAAAGCTTTTTATGTTAATGTAATTCATTTCTATCAATAAAAATTGATCACTGAGTTGGTGACAAAAAAAATGGCCAACAGAAAAAACCTGTTATTTACTTAAATCGGATTGAGCTTGCCTATATTAATTGGTAAAATGTTTATATCATTAGTTATTCGATAAAAAATTGAATTTAATGCAAGAATCTGAAAATTGTCCTTATTTTACTATTTTGAAAAAGAAGAGAAGATAGAACTATTGAGCACCATAGGAAAAAAAAAGCTTTGACATTTGCTGTAAATATATCCATAGTGATCATTATTTGATGAATTTCAACTTTTGTGGACAAAAACATATTAAAACGAACTACTTATGATTATTTTAACTCATAATAAAAAGACTAAAACAAAAATTGAAAATTTTCTGAATATTTCTATCGCTATTCTTGCCAAAGAGTTTTTGAAACAAAGAGAAGTGTAGTCTTGTAAATGAAGCATTAAGTGTTTTGTATGGGATTGCATAGTTGATGCTACATTCCGCATTATGAACAAACAAAAGACATTTTGACATTGTGCGAAGACGTTTTGAATTCTATGATCATTTTGTAAAATAATTATTCACTTATTTGGTGAAATCACTCAATGTTGAATATTAAGACTATACTTTAGGCAACAATATATTGCAATTGTATAACAATTGCGATGTATTTACAAAAGTAATTGTGAAGCTATGGTTTTATGAACAAATACTTACCTCTTTGTAGATGAGATTTCAACAAATAGAAATATTTCAGATTATTTAGTTTTGCTTCAAGAGCTTATTTGGTTGCATATCCTAGTCTTACATGGAGTATCATTCAATCATTTCTGATATTTATTATGTAAATATTTCACGACATCAAAGTTGCCTCGATTACCTGTAACCGTGATTTCCATGACTAAGTGTTATGCAAATGTTTATTTGTATATTTTTGTTTTTATATGTGTTGTTGATTTGTTGTAATGCACAATTATGTATGTATCATTGAAATAATGTTTTTCTAGTTTACTGAATGTTAGTTTATTAGAAATATAAAATAATTTTAAAAAAATTTGTTTACTTTAAATAATGAAAATTTAAATACTAAATAAAATAATTTAAACTTTAAATAAATTATTAAAAAGTAAACAATTTAAATGAATAACATTTTTATTGTTTACTTGTTAAATAATTAAAAATTTATTTGCTTTTAGTGGAATTATTAAATTTTGTTTAATTATTTTGTGTTATGGAATAAATTATAATAAAGAAATTATTTTTGCCTAATTCGTAAGATCTACAGCATATAATGTAACGGTGTAAATCTTTTCATATTAATAAGTAAAAAAAAATCCTAATTTTAATTTCTTTCATTTATATTTTGGTAAAATCACTAAATAGGAGCCGTTGGGATTTGGCGTCAAAAAATGTTTTTCGCCAAAGTGTGCCAAATGACAGATGTGATTCTAAGTGAAGAAAATTGCAACACTACCAGGATAGTTCGTCTTCTCGAAGCAGAATTTGAATTTTAAAAAATGATGAATTAATTTTTTGTGGAAATTTTATGGAAAAAAATGAACAAAACTTGCTGAAAACGTAAGGAACTTATAGGGAAATGTACAAAATGCGGCCAAAATAAGTCGCCAAATCCTAAAGGCCTATATTTTGCGATTCGGCAACAAACTTTAATTATTTGTATCTCCTGCTTTATCTTTTTCATTTTACATATGTGAAATTTGTCATAATTGATTTTGTAATTTAAAAACTTGTAGCGCGATGAGCTGTTAATTTTAATATTTAAGTTCCGATTTTCCGATTCTGATTTTAATATTTAAGTTCCGATGATAGTAGGTATTTAAATCAATTTGCGTTGCGATTGTAGTTTAAAGCTATTTTTTTTTCTTTTTGTTGTTGTTGTTATCGTGTTCATGGATTTAAAATATTATTATTAAAGTTAGATCAAGTCAAAAAAGTCTTCACGATAGCGGCCACTAGCAATGGCGCCGCTTCACTATACAGGACTTCTCTTAAGTTAGCCTCGATTGGCACCATACCTAATTGCAAAACGTGAGGAGTGAGTGCTGGGCATTCTAGAATGTGCTTAGGTGTTAGGAAAGCGTTGGGGCAATTTCTGCAGGGGAGTTTTTCTTCTTTTATTGAAGTAATATTAAAATTTTGATGATGTAACTTTTTTTTAAATCATCAAAATTTTATTGAAAATTATTTATATTATGACTTACTTTAATTAGACTTAATATCAAAGAAGAAATTATAATTTTTCTTACATTATTGCATTACTTACTGTTCTTCATAATGTTTCTAGATGAAAAATAATAGTTTCCTTAAACTAAATTTCTT
Source organism: Caerostris extrusa (assembly GCA_021605095.1). Taxonomy (NCBI): domain Eukaryota; kingdom Metazoa; phylum Arthropoda; class Arachnida; order Araneae; family Araneidae; genus Caerostris; species Caerostris extrusa. The sequence goes on along the minus strand of BPLR01017652.1, from coordinate 6,900 downwards.
TCCTAATTTTGATTTTAATTGAATTTATTTTTTACAAAAACATTTTATTTGTAAAAAAATTTAAGAATTTGACAAGAAGCAGTGAAATATTTCATTTTTTGTCTGATTAAATTTTTTTTTTTTTTTTTTACAAAAATAGTAAACGATTTATTATTAAAGGCAGCTAAAAATTTATGCACGTTCATCAATAAATTTTCATAAACTAATGCCAAACCAATTTAATTGTAGAACTTGTAAAATTGCCCATATCAATAAGACAATCTTTTAAATTCTGTAATTCCTTTCCATATAGTTTATAAATAAAATTAAACATTAATGCAACTGTTATGTTAAAATTCTTTTTTTTTTTTTTTCATTTCCATTTGATACAAGAATTTTATGCTTCTTAAAAGTATTATTAAGTCTTTTAAAGCAATTTTTAGTAAAAAAAACACCTTAGTCAGATTAAAATTGCCATAAAATATATGAATAATCGCATCCAATATTTTCTTACGTATGTTCCATATGGAATTATGAAGCAAAATCTTGCATCAGAATCAACTATAAAAGCAAACTGGTTCATTCAGAATCCAGAATTAAGAAATGCTTCAAAAATTCCTTAACTATTCGTCCAAAATTTATGATGATTTTTATATTGATAACAATGAAATTCAAAAACTTCTTTTTTTTTTTTGTCTTTTAATTTTAAAAGAAAAACTATTAAGAACAATCAAAAATTACAAATTTATAGAAATTTTGTACAGAAAATGCATAAAAGAAAGCTATTTCTTCTTTAATAGTTTTTTTTTTACTTCTTGTTTTTGTAGTTTTTTTTTTTGAAATTTTAGGAAAACAAATACTCTAGATACATTTGATATCAGTCATAAATAGAAAAATAATAAATTATTCTGCAAAATGCAGACTTCTACAAAAAAAGAAATATATGAAAAATTATATATCATTGTAAGTACTAATTAAAATGATTGCATTTATTTATATAAATCACATTTAATGTGAGATAAAATTGTTATGACATATCATGTAGAGCAGTTTTATTAGTTATTTTTATAGAATTTTATTTCAAATTTTGTTGGGAAAAATACTACTTATTCACTTAACATTAAAATAAAATTTAGTTAAAATCATAAAATAGGGGTCGTTGGGATTTAGCTTTAAAAAATTCTTCTCACCAATGCATCAAGAATAAAAGTAAAGGGTTGCGATTGTAAATGAAGTGAATTTAAAAAAGTTCAAGAAAACCGGTTTACCCTCATTTGGCGACCCAAAAAAAAAAAAGTCGCCAAATCCCAAACAGTCCTTATTTTGCGATTTGCCCAAAATTTGATTTCCGTTAACAAGTATCATTTTATGTCGAAGTGCATATAAATGTATGAACAAACAATCCTTTGAAAACAATTTTTATCATAAAAATTAGGTTACATTTAAAAGGAAATGATACTAATAAAGGTTAAGATAAGGTTTCAATGCAATAAATAATATTGAGAAAAGAATTGGAAAATCGTGGGGCCTTTGGAATTCGGTGACTTTTGTAGCGCCAACTGAGTTATAAGTATTGTATTGTTTTTGCAATCCACTTCATTTACAGTTGCAACCCTTTATTTGGCGTGGACTTTGGCGAAAAGAATTTTGATGCCAAATCCAAACGACTCCTGTTCTGCGACTGAAAAATTATATTTAAGAATTGTAAAGATTCTGCTTTGAAAAAAATTAATAAAAATATATAACTGAATTTAAATTTAGTAAAAGATTTTAACATGATGCAATTAAATTCGAAAAAATCAAAATTTACATCATGCAAAATTTGTAAATTATTTATCAAACGCAATAATAAAAATACCGGCGCTGTAATTTCATGACGAGAATTAATCGAATATATAGATTTGCTAGGTTGTTGCACGAATATTTAAATCTTCTATACATGTTTTTCATGTTATTTTCTTTTTACTAATGAAGTATAATTAATTACGTGTTGTCTATGCTAATTTAGCATAGGAATTTTTGGAGTGGATTTTAACATACCATTCGTTTATAGATGAGCCAAATGGTGAAACTTTTATGCAAACGTTGAGACCAAATAATCTTGTTGTCGCCATATTTACAAATTTTAAAATTCCAATACAAAAAGTTTAAATTAAAATATTTATTATTTAATATCTTTAGGTGATGAAAGTTATTAGTTTAAATTATCTAATAATCAATTAAAAAACTATATTCTTCTTGAAAACTGATTTAAAATTTAAAAAAAAATTTTTTTGTTTTTTCTTGTGTTTATTTTGATACTGTTTTGGTAAGGAATATTGATTTTTTTTTGGATGCTAATGGCAACTGTCATTTATCATAATATTCACATAGAATTTAAGTTTTAGAAATTAAATTTCTAAGTAAAATGCTATTTCGGCAAGAATTATAGGTAAAATCGCAGAACAGGGGTCATTGCGATTTGGCGTCATAAAGTCTTTTTACACCAAAGTGCATCAAGTAATGGGTTTGCTATTGTAAGGTATAATGAATTGCAAATAATACCGAGAAACCACATTTGGTGACTTATCGCCCAATTATCAACACAAAAAGTCGCCAAATCCCTAATTTGCGATTTGGCCCAATTATATATTATTGATCATTTCATAAATAAATATTTAATAACTGTTATTATGTAGTTATGAAAATATTTTACTATATGTGAAATATGTTTCTAACTGATAGCTTTCATATTCAACAAATAGAGTTGAATTACAAAAGGATTTATTATAAAATTGTAGATTGTATATGAACAAATTTTTAAGTATTTATCAAGCTTAAATTTTATAATTCAAAATGACTTTTGAGAGGAAGTTTATCGAAGAGTTAAAAATTATTTTCAATATTTTGTGTATTATGTTTAAAAACTTATATCCGAGCACTTTTCAAAAATCATTTAATAATTCTTAAATGAAATGATTATGAAATTAAAAGTAAAAGTAATTACTTTAAAATAAAATTATACTTTATATACTTGTAAAAATTACTTTATTATAAAATTATAATTTGTATTTTCGAAAACTTCTTGTTATTTCCTGCTTTATATATGATTTGGAATAAAGTAATTTTTGCCTCATAGAACTACGTACATTGAACAAAATATTGAAACGGAAATTAAAAATAGAGGGGGTTCTGCACTTTAAGGTTTCGATTTCGCCAAGTCTCTTTTCCTCGCCAAAGAGCTGTGAAAAAAAAATTTTTGACCAAGGCCAGTTTGATTGTATAGAAGGAGATTTGGTGGAACAGCAAGGAAAAAAAATCGCCAAATAAACAAATGGAACCCTAAAGTGCAGAACTTCCAAAATACTTGTATGCTGATACCAGTAATGAACAAATATTTGTATTAAAAGAATATGAATGGTATAATTACAATTTTTACGATTTGTAACATTAGAATTCCTAATTGTAGTTGTTAATGCAAACTACCTTTATTGTACATAATGGATGTTTATATTTATGATTAAGTATTTTTTGTTTATCTCTTTTGAATCAAAGTTTTGTAATTATGCTTCTCAATACTAGCTGAAGCAAATGTTTCAATCAAAAATATTTTTTTTTTTGCTTCATGTACATGTAAAATAAATTCACTTTTTCCAAAAATCTGTAATTTATAGTGTTTCGTAATTTTTAAAAATATTTATTTAAATTGTGAGATATTTTCTTTTCTTGTACTTTGAAAATTCTGAATGTATTTTAAAAATTTTCTTTCTTGCTTGCTGGATGGATCTGTATCTCATTTTAATATTGTTGTACTTGTTATGTACTTTCTATGTATTAAAGCATTGTTTTACGAACAATATTTGAGTTTTATTTCAAACTATCATTTTCTGCTGTAAGTTTCCTCGCATGTCTTCACTAAAATTGCACGTGCCAAACTTGGTTTACTTGGGTGAAAAATTAGAACGATTGGAATTTTAATAATAGACAATAGATGAATTAAATATTATTTTTAAATCGTACTTCATATACGTACTTTCCTTTCTTTTCGATATTCTCATTATTTACTGAAATAAACCATACTACTGATTAGTTAATTAATAAGTAGTCAGTAGATGGTTTACATTAAGGGCATATGATCTGAAGTCGTATTCCACAGATAAAGAAGGTATTTGAAACAAATTCAGCAATAACCAAAATATTTTTGAAGACACTTGATACATTAAATCCCCAATTTAAAAGATTGGTTTTCTTTAAGAATTATTAGGAGCATTCTGCTTTAAAATTGCGTATTGTTTGGATAAAATCCAAGCAAATCCAACCAGTTGTTCAATTGTTAATAATTGAAGTATCTGCTTTAAAATTGGTATTATTTGGATGGAATCTAAGCAAATCCAACCAGTTGTTCAATTGTTAATAATTGAAGCATCTGCGTATTATTTGGATGGAATCCAAGCAAATCCAATCAGTTGTTCGATTGTTAATAAGATCATCTGCTTTAAAATTGCGTATTGTTCAGATAGAATCCAAGCAAATCTAATCAGTTGTTCGATTATTAATAAGAGCAGAGTATCTGCTTTAAAATTGCGTATTGTTTAGATAGAATCCAAGCAAATCCAACTAGTCGTTCGATTGTTAATAAGAGCATTTGCTTTAAAATTTGGTATTGTTTAGATAGAATCCAAGCAAATTCATCCAATCGTTCGATTGTTAATAAGTGACATTGTCACTATATCCACTGAATCTGCTCGTTTCCCCAAGTTATGATTACAAGCATCATCTCCAGCAGAGATCGAATTTTTAGTTCATACGCCCGCTTGCAGAAGTTGCCTTTATCCTTGTTTTGCAAGGGTTACCATTAGACCACAAGTGGAAGAAAAACCTCTTGAGGTTAGTACGATATAATATAAAATAGAAAGAAATAATTATAAACATAAAAAGTATGTACTATATCAATCACGTAGCAAAATAAAAATCATTAGAATTTAATCAATAATGATTTTTTTCTTCCATAGATTCTTGAATTGCTATTTAAAATGATCAAAACAAATTAACTAATTGGTAAATAATAGAACATATATTGAGGCAACAGAACTTAATGAGATTCGCTTTTAATTTTCTTTAATTTTTGTATTATCAGTGTGTGTTTCCCAATCCTAATTGTACCCTGATTCAGGAATGTTATTTATATTTATGTCTGAAGATTCTTATTCATCCTTTTGAAATTTCTCGTTCGTTTCAGCAGACATAACTGATTTCGCTAATGAAGATATTGGTTTTAATCTTAGAAAGATTTATTTTGGCAAGGCATTTGCATTAAATTCACTAAAAAAAAGAAATAAACTAAATACTATAAATTCGCTAAATGCACTAAATTCACTGTTGTTGCTGTTGTTGTTGTTGATGATGATGATGATGGAAGAGTTGAAGAAAACCAAATATCGTGGTGCTCCCTATAATATTAACTATGTTGATTTCCAGCTCGGAGCATAAATCCACTTCCGAGGGATGGTCCAGACAATGCATGGCGGCTGCAACAGCTGAGCAATCACAGACATGATGAGGGAGTAACAAACTGGACATCAGGGCAGTTGCCACATTTCGGTATATTTTAACGCCATCAGCAGAAATTTTCATATTTTTGTGGTGCTTCATCCTTAATCTTGAAGAGATTAAATCGTCGTAGTGTCTGTTTTTCTGTCGGCATTTAGAACCCCGATACATATATGCTAGCATAACCATACTAATTTATCCTTTATTGCAATCGTAATTATAAATTTATATTCTGTTTTCATATTTGCTGGAATATAAAGCTATATTTTTCTAAAATAATCAAGGTAATTTAGCAGAAATTAACAACCGCTCACGTTTTGTTGTGAGATTCACCGTATTTTGGGAAGCCAATTTTAATGGGTTATGCCATAAATACATCGAATATTAGCTTCAAAACGTTTAACAATAAACCCTTTTAGTAGGATCACTTGTAACATAAAATGCTTTCTTCCATGATCGTTAAATAGGTGCGTATCAAGTCGGAAACATTAAAAGTCTATTGGAAAAATATCTTTTATGAAGTTTCGTTTCGTGATAATATTCATTTTGAGATTTAATGCTCGTTTTCCTTGATAGGAATTAATAGAAGAACAGTTCAAAGCCTTTGGTTTTATGACTAAGTTCCACGAAAACTGGACACAATATAAAACCATTTTGGATTACAGGCAGTATCAAAATGATTTACGATTTATTATAAAATGTTTGGCCAAGAGTTAATGACAAAAGGTTAATGTGTTTTTTTAAGATAAAAATCAATGTGATACGTTTAGAGGATTGTTACAAAATCTTGTTTGCATCAGTACAAACTTATTGTTTGTCTATACGTATACTTGTTCATATTTGACCTTTTAGGGGTCATTTCCTTAGAGGCGAAATGTGACAAAGTGTGAACAAAAAAGCAATATAAATCAGTCATATATAAGGAAAAAAATTACAAATAATTAAATCAATAAAGGTATTTAGCCTTTTGCCGAAACAAAGCATTGAGAAATTTAATAGTTTTGTGTAATATTTTTAAATTGGTTGCGAATGAACTTTTCGTTAAAACAACAACCTTTTTTTCCTTAACTTTCTTTTAAAAGTTAAAAGAATAGTTTCTATGATTCTGATTTATCAAACATGAAAGGTGAATACACACAATATTAGGAGAAGCATAATTTACAACAATTCTTTTAAAACATTATTTATGCTCTAAACTAATTTTCTGTAAGTGCACTAAATAAATTTAATATGAATGTCGCTTGATTTTTGTTGTAAGGGCAAAGTTAGTAAGCATAAGCAAAAAGTAGTAGAAGTCTTTTCTATTTTTAAAGTACTTGAGTATTAAACGCATGCCAGTGATTAATCGCTGTCATTACCATTATCATGACCTCTTCAGAATGTATAACCAGC